>JALAZF010000035.1:600000-902500 GCA_022829125.1 Lathyrus tuberosus
AAATACCTCTGCAGGTTGTGAAGGAGTCATTTTAGGAAGAACTTCAGTAGGGATTGGCTCAAATACTTCTTCAAGATTTTTGGGGACGACAGGAGCCACAATCGAAGCCCCGACTCTTGAAGGTGTTCTCCTTGTCAAATCCTTTTTCTTCCTAACCAAAGATGTGGATGGAGGGGACGCTGGAGCTGTTGTGGTGAAAACTCGAGAGTGAGTACTCTCGTTCGATGCAGTTCTTTCAGGAGAAGGCATTTTCTCAGAAGCATGTGCAGACTACCATCAGACAGAGAAAAAGAGAAAGGGAGCAGAATAAAAGATAAAATATACCTG
The DNA here is from genome assembly GCA_022829125.1 of Lathyrus tuberosus. Taxonomy (NCBI): domain Eukaryota; kingdom Viridiplantae; phylum Streptophyta; class Magnoliopsida; order Fabales; family Fabaceae; genus Lathyrus; species Lathyrus tuberosus. The sequence continues at coordinate 600,328 of JALAZF010000035.1, forward strand.
TGAAGTGGTATTCTTGGGTTTTTTAGCAAGCCTAGTAGAGGTTGACATGACAGCTGCTTCCCGTTTACGACCTTGAAAATAAAGATGAAAAGATTTAGTTCAAACTCACAGATGAAACAAAATCAAAGTCCATAATCCACCTTTGTGGAGGGGTCTTCTGTGGTGTCGATGTCTGCAACAAGAGCTGCAGTTGATGATTTAGGAGCTCCACCAGTCAGAGAAGAAAATGCGTCGACCATGTTCTCCAGGAAAAGGTTTGGAGTGAAGATTTGAGACTGGTACTCCGACCACCAGGCGTCTAACTCTTGAGTAGTGAAAAAGGAAGGCTGGAATACAAATACTGTCAGTTCAAGATGCTGAGTGGCTCTGATGAATCTCATACAAGCCCTATAACCTACCTGAGTCAAGCGTTAGCCAGACCGTACTATATCATCAGGGTGTTTCACCAAATACTTTGGCAACATGTGGCTCAAGCCAAATTGTCGGGCCACCAAATTTGGCTGATAGTTCATGAAACCATAGCCATTGTTTCCTGGTTCAATCCAGAAAGATATCATGGTAGGAGTAAGAAACACCCGCCATATAACATTCGACTGCGAAACAACTTTGGGGGAGACTTCAGGAAATGGATTTATAAACCATTCAGGACCAAACTTAAGCTCCACAAAAGGCGCCATGTCGAGGACGAAGGAAGTGGTCTCGACAAACATACTGAGACACCTCATAAAAAGGGTTTTCTTAGGAGCCTCTTGGGTAGTCATCAAAGCAAGTCGCATGCCTTCGATAGGACGCTCTCGGTTCAAGCGCTCCATTATCGCAGAAGTAGGATATCCCAATTTGTGTTCGAATGTGGCGTTGAGCCAATGCTGCAACAGCCACATGGCCCTGAGATGTTCAAAGCCTTGGTGGTCTGGTGGAAAAGTTTCAGTCGCATAGTCGACAAACCAAGAGAATGGTGGAGAGAGGCTAGCAAAAGTTTGGCCAAGGATACCTGTCGGCCATCATGGATCTGGATGGCCAAATTGATAAAACTTTTGGCTATTTGTAAAGAACCAGGGCAAAACAGATAATAAGACAACCATAATGTCAAAAATACAATGTGCTCCTCATCAGACACTTCTTTAGAGCGCTTGTCGTGATGATCTTTAATATAATTCTGGAAGCTAGCACGCTCGAAGTCGAAGGTGTTGTTGGTCTCCAGGGTCGGGTCAAACGTATCACCTAGTGGCGAAAGGCCAGTGATGGCCGCCACGTCGAAAATCGTTGGGGTGAACATACCACGAGGGAGTTGGAATGTATTCGTCGATCCTTCCTAGAAATACATCGACGCAAGTAGTAAACAAGGGTTAACCCTCTAAGCAGTTCTTGAAAGTTGGATGGCGTCGAAAATGCTAGATTCTTTCCATTGCCCTTTACGTTGACCCTCGACTTTGTCTAGCCAGGCAATGTAGTATTTGTTTCCTGGGGTAGGCATGGATCTGAAGACTTAAGATTTAGGTGCCATAAATTTGAAATCTAAAGTGCCGCCTTTCTCGAAAGCCGATGGAATTGTTTGCTCAAAGCAAGGAAAGAACTGTTGGAGTTCTTGTAGATTGGGTTTTTTGTCCGGAAGTGGGCCATGGAAGGCATGAAGCTTGTTCTCCACCGCGAAGGAGATAACCATCTGGCGGCGCCAGTTGTTTACCACCGTTTCGTCAGCGGATGACAGTTGAGGAAGAGGACGAAGGGTTTCAGTTTCAGAAAGCACAAACGCAATTGGGTTGTTTCTGGTGGTTTGAGGAATGGAAGTGGTGGCAATGGTTGATGAGGCCATTTGAAAAGAAAGAAGTGCAGAGGTTTTGTTTCAAGAACCAAGAACAAGTTGAAAAAGAAGAAGTTATGGTGAAAGGCTGAAACAGTTTCCAGGTGATGCTATTTATAGGGGAGACACATGCAAAAATGAAAGATCATCCAACTGTTCAACTTCTGAAAATGAGTGGGAGTTGGTTTCGAGGCCCATAACTTAGGACGAGACTAGCCATCACGGCGTTTGTCTTGGAAATTGTGGTACAAGATTGCCATCATCATGTCAGACGACGTTTGACACATGTCTCAGGAGAAGACGAAACGCTGGCGAATGAATCGAAGAAAAATGCCGTCGAAATCTCGCAAGAAACCAAAAAGCCAGATTTCTCAATCGACATAGTGCTCAATCAAAGCTGGGCTTTGGGGGGGGGGGCAATTTGTTGACAAAGAGATTTCGACTAAGGAAAGGAAAGGAGAAAATTCTAAAGCTAGTCGACGAAAAGAGATACTCAAAGCATTGATCCGACACAGGTCAGAAGGGAACGTCGGAAGAAGGTGACAAGCCATGGTGTCGGAGGAAGCCAGGCGAAAGACAGGCCTATATAAAGCATTGTTTTTTCCATTTTTGAGGTCGTATTTTGTAACATTACAAAGGGAAAACACTCAAAGTACCAAGCTTAGAGAGAAACGAGTTCAATCCCGCGAAAATGTATAATTGCGTCCACAATTCCTTAATGCAATTTACTTTCAGAATTTAAATTACTGTCGTTTATTTGCCATTTCCTTTTTCTCTTTGTTTTTCTGCTTTGTGTTATTAAGCACCCCAACCTTTATTTCTTGCCTTTCCAACATTTATTATCACACTTTCAAAGAAACCGTCATATCAAACGAACATACGCTTCCAACCAATTTGTTTTGGGATTTGTGTGGCCGATCCCGCGAGTAAACCTGCGACGGAAGGTCAGCAGTTGTTTGCACCGGCGAACACCTATGAATACATAATTAATGATATTATAATTTTAATTTATGATAAATAAAAAAATTATTTTGTACCATTTTTATTTATAGCAGTTTCAATTAATGCATTATTTCATTTATAAATTTTTAAATAAATTAGTTCATTCACTTATGATCATTATTGCAATTTATTTTTTGTCAAACCTTATGTTTGTTTTTCTACCATTTTGTTTTTCTTCAATTTTCTACATCAGGTCTAAAAAAGACTACAGATGAAATTATGTATCTGCAAAGAAAATTAGAAGAACTTTGATGCCTTCAAGTCATAAAATTAGAGACTAATTTGGATGTAGAGATATTTATTGAAAAGAGGTTCCTTGTAAAATACAAATGCATAACTATCTGTAATGTCACATCTTGTGTCCTTTACATCAATAAGGTTTGATGTTGTGACCGACCCATTTACATTTAGTTATATTTGAGAGCTTTGTCATTACAATATTAAATTTAAGTTACTATTATTTTGTGTCGTACTCAATGATATTAAATTTTAAGTCACAACAATATTAATTTACACTTTATTAGAAACAAAATCATAATCAATAGTATAAAATTTTAAATTTAAATTACTATTATTTTGTGTCAATTATACCATTGAACAATCATTACAATATTAATAAATTTTATTACACTTTATGAAAAATTATGTATTTCTTTTAATATCATTTATTATTTAAAATTTAATTATATTCATTTATTTCAATTCATAAAATAATAATTATTTAAACACAAAAAAAAATTATTACTTCATTAAACTCTAAGGTTGATAAATTATTTTGTTAGAATTATTAATGTTTTTTATATTTATTTTACTTTTATAAAATGGAACCTTTTAAATATGTATTGTACCGTTGAATGTGGACTATTTAATAGTTTGGATTGTTAGATTTATTTCACTATTTACTTTGACACTTTAACACTTTTCATTTTTTAATAATTAATTCTAATAGTAACCTTCATTGTATGAGCCACACAGTACTGCTTTTACTATGCAACAATCAGCCATCTTTTCTCAATAGCTAACAAAAATCTATGTCATAATTTTAATTTATATCTATTTTGCACTGCATTCCTACAACATTGCAATTGTGACATGACAAGTATATGACATTCTTGTGAAACTACACTATTGTCCGGTTTAAATATTTTTATTAACAAGTTTCTTCTCTCTCATACATAAATGTGCAAATATTCAACATTAAAATATTTAAATTGATTTTGATTATATATTTAATATAATTATTTCTTTCTATATTAACATGCTTCTTCTTCTCTTTGTATTATATATTTAACATTGAATATAATTTATATATTGTCCATCAATTCATATATAAAATAGTTTTGGTTTTAATTTTTTAATTAATATAATATATTTAATATAATTATTTCAAATGACTTATGTATTAAAATATTAGAGTTATAATCATTTATGTACCATTGTCCTTATTTTTAACATTCTACTCTTTATGATGCTTACTTATGTGGTTATTATATCATGAATTGCATAACATTTACATTGATGAGTATATGAATGTATTGTACTATCATATTCAACTCTTTGGTCACTTGAGTATATATTGCTATCTGTAATCACTTGAGTTATATATAACAAAAAATATTCAGCAACATTATGTAAAATTGGTATGCATTTGAGTAGCATTTTTTATTGCATGTTTCAATCGCCTATTTGCATATACAAAACCAATAGTCATTAACCCATTCATGTTGTCCACTTACAAAACCATTCACCGTTTTCAATGCAAGTAATAATCATTCTTTATCATGTTTTACATACTTTAAATCTGAAGCTTTAATTGCAAATCTGAAATATTAATTGCAAGTACTATCAACAATCACATCAAAAGATTTAAGAATATATTTTGGGATATTTTTAATCTTATAAACACAGTTACAACATAATTCAGTACAAAAGAGGGAACTACTTTCACCCACTTATTACCTTTGGTACGAGTAGAATAACCATATAAGCAGGGATATTATGCAGTGACATCAATGAATAGTTTAATTTTCATGTTAAAATACTAATATTTTATCATGTGATCTCAATTTTTCAATAAGTTACTCTATGAATAGATACACAATAGAAACTATGCTATATAATATATTTTGTAACCATATAGTTATATTTCTAATAAAAACTTAGTCAGCTTCTATAGAATACATATTTAAATACCACAGTGAGTTTTATAACATGTGTAGTTATATTTTTTATATATCTAGAATAATACAATACAAGCATTTTATTTGGTACTGACACCGTCATAAGTGTCGAATGACGTAATTCACATACTTGACCATTTTTAAAATATAAATACAATCTATGGTACAAGATATGGAAATTAGCCAAAACAATAAAAATTAAGATTAATTTACAATATCCTCAATTGTGCACAACAAATACACAGCGGAATAAGCTCAACTAAGCTTCTCTTGAAACATCCAAGCATAGCTCCACTTGTAAACCAAACCTGCAAATACCTTCTGAAAATAATCAATAATAGTGGGGTGAGATACATCAAATCTCAGTGAGTTTCCTATCCTATGGATTCTCTCGGCTTTACAGGGTTCTATCAATCCTAACTCAAGTCAAGGGGAAGGGAAATGACCTTGAGTTCTCAATCTCATAATCTCACACTATATAGAAATATGTCATGAGTCTGTTAACTCATAAATCCCATGAATGGAAATATGTCCTGAGCCTGTTAACTCAAGAAACTCACTAATCGATAACCTTACCAAGGCATCCCCTTTTCTCGCCCGCTTCTACGTCTAGAAGTTGACCCGAGCCATAGATCCTTGTAGTTACTTGACATACGAAATGGATTCGGGATCATCGGCATGTTAACCGTGATCCGTCACATCTCATGGCCTGTTAACCATCACAAGTCTCTTTACCATATAGGCTTCATTCGTACTACACGCGGGAATCAAACCTGCCAAGTTATTGTGCATACGTTTCAGAGGAGGAGCTCGAGACTCATGAAAATACACCTCAAGATAAAAGGTTACAATTACGTGATCATATACACAACGTGATTGTATTCGACAATCACAAGGCCACATCGCCTTAAGGCCTCTTTTGCCTTTTCTCATAAAACACTAAGGTTTCCATATGTTCCATACTAGTGTCTCACTCTCTCCTAGACCAATCTCGTCACGGATATACCTTCCTACATCAGGTGCCCGAGCCTTGCCGTCTAGGTTATCTACTCCAGGCCAGAACTCGCCAATGAATGCACGAGCGTCGCCATCCAAAGTTTCTATCACAATTCAATTCACAACCTAGAATTATAACAATCTTAACTATGCCATTTGTTTTGGGGTAAAGTTTCCTCACTCTTCCTAATTCATTTTAAGAATGCATATTCTCTGAATTATATCAACAATAATATTAGACAAGCATATTACAACATCAATCGTAAGACACACAAGATAGCATAACATGTCAAACATAAACCACATAGTAATTCACACACATTTTTAAGGCATACAAGCCACTAGTATCCTCTACCAAGCATCCTAGGTTAAATCATGGTCTCACATACCATTTAATAGCACATTGGATTCTCTTTCCAAGGATTCAAGTCCCCTACCAATCGGATTCCCGATTCATGCATTTCTGGTGGAAACATAAACCACACTTTTCACATTCATCATAATATTTAATTCTACCATCTCAATCCATGACATAAACATATGTTTCTATTTCACTATCATAAAGAGCATTGAAATAGCTTTCCAACGCTTCCAACCGTGCATCAATCCGAGTTACGGATCAAAAGTTATGGAGGAAACAACATAGAAAAATCTGTCACATTCGCTACTGTATTCGCTAGGCATACCACTCAGCAAACCAAGTAAGAGGAAAAAGGGCATAAAGTTTGCTAAGCGAGCTCTGGGTGAACATTCGCCTTCCGTTCGCTCCAGGGTTTGCTAGGCGAACCCTCGACCAACCGTTCGCTTTGGAGTTCGCCAGGTTCGCTAGGCGAACAATGCAAAGTTAAGAAATTCGCAGCAGTGAGAAACCAGAAACCCTTGGGCCAAATCCATCATTTCCTCACCCAAATCATTCCCAAACATCAAAGCAAGTATTATCAAATGATCACATGCATAATACGACTACACTACACAATTTATATCGCATTCCATCCGTTAGATTTCATTGATTTATCCATTTAATCATTTTCTCTCAAATCTAACCTAAGTTCTAAATCCTTAATTCTAGAACTTAGAGCGTCTAACTAGAACCCACCTGGTAATCGAAGAGGAGTTTGAAGAAGATGATGATGATCCAAGCTTCTTCTTTTCCATTTTCCTCTTCTCTTCCTTCTCTCTTTCTCTGTTTTTCTTCTTCTTCTATTTCTTTTCTTTCTCTTTCTCTTACCACACACACACACACACACACACACACACACATACACACACACACACACACACACACACACACACACACACACACACATATATATATATATATATATATATATAACCTTATTATATAATATAATCCAATAGAGTAAAATATCTCCAATTGATATTTTATCGTCTCCAACCAATTGATCAGTTATTAAAGTTACCTTAAAATCTTTTCTCGAATTAAACTCACTGATCTCTTCATAGTTCATTTGTTGCTCTATTATGCAGTGACATCAATGAATAGTTTAATTTTCATGTTAAAATGCTAATATTTTATCATGTGATCTCAATTTTTCAATAAGTTACTCTATGAATAGATACACAATAGAAACTATGCTATATAATATATTTTGTAACCATTTAGTTATATTTCTAATAAAAACTTAGTCAGCTTCTATAGAATATATATTTAAATACCACAGTGAGTTTTATAATATGTGTAGTTATATTTTTTATTTTTATATTAGTTATGTGAGTTTTATAATAATAAATTCTTTATAAAATAAATAAATAAATTGAACTTCAATACAAATAATAATATAACGCGACATAAGAAAAGTAAAAATTAAGAATAAATCAATAAAAAAGTGATATAAATAGTAAGTGATAGAAATATTTGTTTTTACTAATTAATTCTAAAATAATAATTAAATTAATATTAAAAACTAAATAAATAAATAACAAAGACAGTTTCATGGTAATGAATAAGAATAAATATCATAAATTAGTGAAAATATAATCATTAGTATTTTAATAGATTACTTATATTTTATTTTTATTTTTATAATTTACTTTATTTTTTTTACTTTTATATACTTTTCTTTATTTTATATATATACAAAGTTAAAACGGTTAATATCTAAATATATTTTTTGATTTTTTTTTCAAAATATAAATTTAATAAATTCAATTAAAATATATTAAATATTCATTCCTATTTTCTGATTTTCAATTAATATTCTGTAGACCTTTCGTTTTGATTTTGTATTACTTTTTAAATATAATTTATGTCACTTTATGACTAATACATGACATTAAAATAATAAATTATTTAGAGACATTAAAATAATACTTAATTAATGGTAATTTATTAATATATCCTTATCCTTTTATTTATTTATTTAGAATTTATGTTATTATTATTTTGTTTCATTTATACCATAAAGTTGTTTTTACAATATTAATAAATGTTATTATATTTTTATGACATTAATTATCTTTGTTAATATAATACATTTCTTATAATTTGATTACATTTATTTATTTCTTTCCAATAAATAATTAAGTGTTTTTTTATAAAATATTAAATAATATAAATTTATCGGTCATTTTTACAAATATTTAAAAAGATATAATGGAAAAGAATATTATTGTTATAAACGAGAAAATATATATCTAAGGGCAGAAGTGAATTACTAAAATGGAAAAATAAATTCATTGATAATATAGAAGAGTATATGAGACAAATATTTTTATACACGAATTTTTTTATAAATATTTTAGATTTAACTTTATTTTTTTATATGAAAAAAAGTGTATGGATGATCCAAATACTTTTATAATTAGGAACAAGTTTTTTATTCATCAAAATATTTTTATAAATGATTTCATAAATATTTTTATAAAAAATACTAACTAGTATCTGCGGGTATTGATTCTACCTTACTTTTTTAAATATAAATTATATCTTTTATATTTAATAATTTTTATTAATCCTATTTTTTTCCTAATTTTAAATATAGACAAATGCGTGTTACCGACTGTTACCCGTGCGAAAAGCACGGGTATCCCGCTAGACTATCAAACTCAATTTTAACTTTGTGACACATGGTATAAAAAATGTGATTGTTGATAAATATATATTTAATTTTTATTTTAAAATAATCAAATTAATTTTAAAGGTGTATAATTAATTTTTGAGTTTGATTATTTTTAAAATGGATTAAACTAATTTTTTTTAAATTTTTTTTGAAAATGTATCATTCATATCCATGGTATAAATATCATTAAATACATTTTATTATGTATTAAATGTTTATGAAAAATATTAATAAATTTAATATTTTATTCTAAAAATGAGTCAAATATCAATATTTCAAATTTCAAATTTATTTTCAAAAATTGTTAATTATTTAAAATTTTATTACTTAATTATGATCTTTATGGGTATCCCACAAAAGAGATATTTTTAATAATACTTGTAGTACCCTAAATTTTGACAAGTGGTTTGTTACTATTTTTGGATATTTATGGTACCAGAGGGTGTCATTTAGATGTCAGTGGGCTCCTGAGATTGCTAGCACTTTTAGGCCTATTTTGGAATAGGTTTGGTATAAGGGGTTTTTATTATTATTTGTTTTATTTAAAGGGAGCTTGTTTAATTTTTAATAATTTGTTAGGATTTATTTTATTTTAGAGATAATTATTTTAGAGAATTAGGAAGTTTAGGCCTTTTTTTTAGTTTAATAGTAATCAGGATTTTATTTTAGAAAATTATTATTTTTTAATATTGTTATTGATTTAGTTTTGAAGGATTAAATATATCAGTTGATTATTTTGCTTTTTTTAAAGGTCGTTAGAATTAATTAAATAGGTTTAAGGGTTAAGTATATTATTTTAACTTAATTAGGGATAATTTTTAGTTGAATTAGGTTTGGTTTTGGGTAATATTTAGATTTACAAATTTAAAGAGACTGGTAATTTATTTTATTTTATTAATTATTATTTATTTATGGTTGTTGATTATTATTTATATTGTTTAATTTATCTATTAATCTTTATAAATTTTATTTATTTTATTTGGTTGTGGTCATATTAGGTTTTATTATTATTTATTTTATTTTATTTTATTATTATTGAACGGTCAAATTGTTGACCAAGAGGAGTCATCTTCCCCATTTCTCAAACCCTAGTTCTGCGCGGAGAATTATGAGCAGATCAAAATAGATTCAATTTTCATTAATTTTTCATTCTAATTACAGCATAAAATCAAATCAAATTTCAAAATTACAATGAATCAAATTACATCAGAATTTTCCTATTACAAATCTAATCTAAATTAATTCTAAACCTAATTCTAAGTGCCTATATAAACTAAGATAAAAATTCAAAAAAAGAGGAAGAAAAGAAAAAACCCTAAGCACACGAATTGCTGCGAATCCCTTGAAACCCCTACTCAAAGCTCTTGCGAACAAAGGACTAGGGTTCACCATCAGAACCCTACAATCCTTGAGCTTAGCCACCTGCAAAACAAGGAAGACAAAGGGATTAGAGATCGGAAAAGAAGAAATAAAGAAATCGGAGCAGCTTAATTTTGGACACGGCAAGGAGAGGTAAATACTTAGCTCTCTGAGATTATTGTGTCGTTGCCGTTGATTTCACTGCGATTTTGTTGTTGCGGCTGTACGTGTTTCAAATTTGGATGTTCATTGTGTTTTAGGGTTTTCTGGGTTTTTGTTTAGGGTAGGGTTCTTATAGAATAGGGTTAGGGTTCATGCCTTGAACCCTAGGGTTCATGGACGTGGTTAGGGTTCATCACGATTAGGGTTAGGGTTCTTAGGGTTCTTCACGAACCCTAAAGAACCGGGTGAATCTGGGTTTTAGGGATGAAGGAAGGGGTTAGGGTTCCTAGGGTTCTTCACGAACCCTAAGGAACTAGGTTGTTTCTGGGTTTAAAAGGGGGTTAGGGTTCTTGAATGTTGAAGTTTCCGGTTGAATGTCAACTGGAAATCTGGGTTAGGTGGAGGTTAGAGGAGTGGGGCACGGTGGCCGGAGGCTCACTGACGACGGAATGTTTAGAGAGAGGAGAGAGCGCTAGGAGATAGAGAGAGAAGGGGAAAAGAAGAGAGAGAAAGAAGTAGGAGAAATGAGAGGTTTGTGAAGGGGAGAGACGTTTTATACTCCCTCAGCGTGTGCTTGGATGGATGCCAAGTGGCATCCTCCTCACACTTCAGATCAATTGACTTGTGGGGTCAACTAGAGATCACGTGTGCGCGTGCATTCAATGTTCCCTTGTTTGACTCGATACGAGAACCGTCAGATTGGATTACCAAGACTGGTAATCACAATCAGTGGCCAGGATTCCAAGGCCTGGAGATCCTTCTGATCAGGATCAAACGTCCCAGAATGAGTCAAACGTTGACTCTTCTCCACGCACCACCAGCAGGCCTGTGGCTTCTGGGCCTTGCGCCCTCTACTATTGGCACCCCACCCTCACAAGCTCAGTTGCTTACTCAATGTAAAATACACCCCCTGGATATTATTTTAAATAATTAAATTAATTACTTAATTTATTTATTTAATTGGGATTTAAATATTAATTTGGGTTTAAAAAAAAATAGAATTTTAGGATTATTATTATTATTAGGATAAATAATTAGGATATTTTAGGGATAATTTTGGGGTTTGTTTTATTTTAAATAAAAAGTTTTATTATGTAAAATTATTTATTTATTTTTTTAAGGATTTCTTTTTATAAAATAGGATTTTGTTCCTGGTTTTTTGGGATAAGGTATGTTGGTGATTTTGAATTTTTATAAAAATTAGGTTTAGGATTTATTTTAAGGAAATTAGACTTTTATTTAAATTGGATTTAAATATGGGATTGGGGATGAAAATAAATTAATTTTTGGGATTTAAGTTCTTAGGACTTATCTTGATTTAATTTTGGGATTAAAACTCTTTTATTTTTGGGATTATTTTGAGTTTGGAAATTATTTTTAAATTGGAATAATTTGGGGATCAATTTTGCTATTTTTAGCATAAGGGCCTTTTGGATTTTATTATCTCTTTTTATTAAATTTTATGGGATTTTTAGGGATTTTTTTTTTTTAAATATAAGGGATATAAAAGGTTTTTTTAGGATTTAAAACTTGAGGATAAAACTCTTAGGCTCCAAGAGTATAAACATAGGTCAAGGGATAGGGATTTAAGGGATAAATGTAATACCCCGTAAATTATTTTACTTTGGATAATATTAGTTGTGATCAAATGAGTTCCAGTGTACTCTGAGAAATTATCTGCAAAGATAATTAGGGTAACTGTTGAACTTAGAGTAAATCCAATTAATATTATCTGACTCTGAGATATTTAAGTTTTTGAACTTTAGAGACTTTTTGGACAATTAGTAGTATTGCTAATTGATGATATTTTCCCTATATCATTTCTTTCCTTTCATTTTCCAAAGAAAAAGATAGAAAAGGGTTTTGGAGAGAAAGAAAAGAGAAGGAAAGGAAGAGAAAAAAGGGGAAAAAGTCCAAAAACAAGATCATCAAGAACATCATCAAATCATCTTCCCATCTTCACCATCATCATCTATTCAAGATGGGTTCTAGATAGAAACTTAAGTTCTAGAGTTAGAATTGATTTTTTTAGCTTAAGTTAGGTTTATGAGAAATTGCTTAAATTGGTAATCGATGAAATTTAACGGTTGGAATGTGTTATAAACTGAGTAGTATAAGCTATATGAGTGTAGAATCATCTATTTTTTATTGTGGGATGTTTGGATATGTTTTGGTGAAGTTTTGGACCCATGGGAACTCAGCTGTTACGCTGCAGAATTTCTGCATTTTCCCAGATTCGCACTGCGAATCCCCTAGCGAAGGGGAAATCATGCACTCGCTGGATGTTCGCACGATGAAGGGAAAGGCGAGCATTTGCCAGAGGTTCGCACTGCGAACTTTGCCTTGTTTTGGTTCTGACTTGGTTCGCCAGATGTTCGCACTGCGAATGGTGCAGCGAACAAGTGTTGGCTAGGCATTCGCTGGGAGCTTCGCACTGCGAATGAGGAAGCGAGCATTCGCTGGCTTCTTCGCAATGCGAACATGACAGATCATAAAACTTGTTTCTTTCATAACTTTTGACTTGTTTATCCGATGTGAGTATTCTTGGTATCGTTGTGAAGCTATGGACATCCTCTAGCTAATGGTAGTGAGAAATATCTGTTTATTGCCCGATTAAATAAATCGGAGGGAATCGTGAATTGGTGTAATGTGTGATATGTTGCATTATGTGTTTCCATTATGTGATTGACGAATATATGCCTATGCTCTTATTGTTAAACATGTTTTAATATGTATGCATGTTAAAATACGAAATAGGTAGAGTGAGGAATATTACCGTAAACAATGGTCTGTTAGTGTGGAAATGACATAGTGACGACGCTCGTGCATGAGAGGCCGAGGCGTGTGTCTAGTAATCATAACCAGTTTATCTTACGGTGTAGTTTCATGAAACTCGAGCACCTCCTCTGAAACGTATGCACAATTACTTGGCAGGTTTGATTCCCACGTGTAGTACGAATGGAGCCTATATGGTAAAGAGACTTGTGATGGTTAACAGGCCATGAGAAGTGACGGTTCATGGTTAACAGGCCGATGATCCCGAATCCATTTCGTATGCCAAGTAACTACAAGGATCCATGGCTCGGATCGTCTTCTAGACTTAGAAGCGGACGGGAAAAGGAGATGCCTTGGTACGGTTATTGATTAGCGAGATTATTGAGTTAACAGGCTTATGACTTACTTTTGTATTAGTGTGAGTTAACAGGCTCACGAGTGTGGATCCATATATGGTGAGTGTGTACTCAAAGTCACTTCCCTTCCCTTTTGACTTGAGTTAGGATGTTAGAACCTTGTAAAGCCGAGAGGACTATAAGATAGCGAACTCACTGAGATTTGATGTATCTCACCCCACGTTGTTGTTTACATCACAGGTACTACAGGTTCGCCGAAGGGTAAGGATAAAGTGGGTTGACTTTTCCTTATGGATCGTAGCTTTTGAGATGGCATGGCTTCCGCTATGGTGTTTTATTTTGAGATCATTGTATTAATCTAGTTCTTAGTGCATTTTGGGACATCTTGTATATGTTATGCCGTAGACTTTAGAACTTTGTATTTAGGGCATTTAATGTATATAATGTGTTAACTAGGAACTTATAGTATTTCAGTACCAAATACTTGGATCTATATATATATTATTTATGTTTTGAGGTATGAGTTTTATATATGGGTGTTACAGTTGGTATCAGAGTTGGTCGTATCCTCGACCTAGCCATGAAATAGTATAAGTATTTCTTTCCGTTTCATATGCGTTGTGTCGCCATTGGTCTTATGTGTTATATTTATTGTATTGAGCCTGATCAACTTAATCCTATCTGTATGACATTTAGGAACATGGCCTACGGGCGCAGAAACAACCGTGGTAGACCGAGAACTACTCCAGCAGGGACAAATCCGCCAGGGGACGAAGGGAATGCCCCTTTGTATCAATTTATGCAACAGATGCAACAACAGTAGAATCAGTTTGTGCAACAAATGGTACAGCAAATGGCTGGTGGTGTATATCCTCCAGTGGTTGTTCCTGAAGTTGCAGGGGGAACCTTTAGGGATTTCATTCGTATGAATCCTCCAGAGTTTCAGGGAGGGTTAGATCCAGTAAAGGCTCATGAATGGATATCCGGTATGGAGCAGATTTTCTTGATAGTTCAGTGTAGTGAAGAAAATAAGGTTGTCTTCACTTCTCACTTATTAAAGGGTCCCGCCATGAGGTGGTGGGAAAGCACTTCAGCCTTAATGACAATTCAAGAGGTACCGAAAGTATGGGAACAATTTAAGATAACTTTTATGGAGAAGTATTTCCCAAGTTCCTTAAGGTCTCAGAAGGAATTCGAGTTTCAACAATTGAGACAAGGTGACTTAACTGTGGCTTCTTATGCAGAAAAGTTCGAGGTTATGGCTGCTTATTCTAGGCAGGCTATGTATGCTCCGGACGAGAGATGGAAGATCGATCAGTTTCTGTTCGGGTTGAGAGCTGAAATTTCACATAGTGTGTCTCAGAGAGAATTTACTAGCTATGCTGAATTGTTACGACAGTGTTATGTGGCGGAGCATAGCTTAAAGAAGGTGCAAGCAGAAGGAGAGTTAAGTAGGGTGAATCAAAGTGATCGTGGGAGATCGAATCAACAATTTAGACTGAGACAACAATCTTTCAAAGGGAAGCAAGTTCAGAGTTCCAGGACTAGTGCACCTCCGGTATGCCGTACTTGTGGGAAGAATCATTTTGGTAGGTGCAGTTGGGAAGGAATAAGGTGTTATCAGTGTAATAAGGTGGGCCATGTATCGAGGGATTGTCCTCAGAGGAGGAATCAGACGCAAGAAAAGAATACCGAGCGAGTGTATACCCTGGATGCGAGGAAAGCAAAGGGTGACAATTCTTTGATTGCTGGTACGTGTTTTGTGAATGGAAATCCTTGTTATGTGTTATTTGATTGTGGAGCAACACATTCTTTTGTATCGATGCAATGTATGAAGCGACCGGGGTTGCAAGCTATTCCGTTGTCTCCACCCATGGTGGTTACTACTGCCATGGATGAGATTTTTGAAACGCCTTTAATGTGTGAAAATTATGTATTATCCGTGAATGAAAGAGTTTTCCAGATTGATCTTATCTGTTTGCTGCTTAAGAAAGTGGATGTTGTTCTGGGAATGGATTGGCTTTCTGCTAATCCGGTTTTATCGGTTGTGAGGAGAAGTTAATTATTATTCCGTCCAATGAGGCTACTCCGAAGGATGTGTTAACTACTATTTTAGAAGGTACGGTTGGAATGATTAATTTCTTGTTTGAGGAGGAAAAATCAGTTCTTTTGATTCTTACTAAGGAGGAGGGTAGTAACCGTCAAGTTTTGAGTATTCCGGTAGTTTGTGACTTTCCTGAAGTTTTCCCCGAGGATATCACTTCTCTTCCCCCGGAGCGGGAAGTGGAATTCTCTATTGACCTGATACCGGGAACGACTCCAATATCCGTTTCTCCGTATCGGATGGCACCACTTGAATTAAGAGAATTAAAGGATCAATTGGAAGAGTTGTTGACTAAGCATTTTGTTAGACCCAGTGTTTTGCCCTGGGGAGCTCCTGTGTTGTTGGTAAGAAAAAGGATGGTGGAATGCGGTTGTGTATTGATTACCGTCAGTTGAATAAGGTCACCATCAAGAACAAATACCCATTACCAAGGATAGACGATTTGTTAGATAAATTGAAAGGAGCCTGTGTGTTCTCAAAGATTGATTTACGGTCAGGTTATCATCAGATTCGGGTGAAGAGTTCAGATGTACCAAAGACTGTGTTTAGAACCCGTTATGGTCATTATGAATTTTTGGTGATGCCTTTCGGTGTGACGACTGCTCCGGCAGTTTTCATGGATTATATGAATAAGATATTTCAACCTTATTTGGATTAATTTGTGGTGATTTTCATTGATGACATTCTTATCTATTCTCGTGACCCTCAAGAGCACGGAGAACACCTAAGAATCGTTTTATCCATCTTACAAGAGAGACAACTTTTTGCTAAGTTAAGTAAGTGTGAGTTTTGGATGTCGGAGGTGAATTTTATTGGATATGTCATATCTCAGGGAGGTGTCGCAGTTGATCCATCAAAAGTTGAAGCAGTGATAAATTGGGAGAGACCGAAGAATGTGTCTGAAGTTAGAAGCTTCTTGGGACTAGCAGGTTATTATAGAAGGTTTATTAAGGGCTTTTCCCAACTGGCTTTACCGATGACGAGACTTACTCAGAAGGATTATTCGTATGAATGGGATTCGGCTTGTGAGCAAAGTTTTATGAGCTTGAAAGAGAGATTGATGACCGCTCCTGTTTTGGTTATTCCTGATCCTAGCAAGTCGTATGAGGTATATTGTGATGCATCGAAGATGGGATTAAGAGGTGTGTTAATGCAAGATGGACATGTAGTGGCTTATGCTTCACGACAGTTAAAAGTCCATGAAGAGAATTATCCAACGCATGATTTAGAATTGGCGGCCGTTGTTTTTACCTTGAAGGTGTGGCGTCACTATTTGTACGGTGTACGTTTTGAGATGTTTAGTGACCACAAGAGCTTAAAGTACCTCTTTGACCAGAAGGAGTTGAACATGCGTCAAAGGAGGTGGATGGAATATTTGAAAGATTACGACTTGGAGTTAAAATACCATCCGGGTAAAGCGAATAAAGTGGCTGATGCATTGAGTAGGAAGGTGTTGCATAATGCCGAGTTGATGATGCTAGAGTATACTTTATTGGAAAAATTTCGAGATCTAAATCTTCAATTTGTTTGGACCCCTAATGGTGTGATTATGGGAAATTTGAATATCACTTATACTCTTCGGGAAGAAATCCAACAAGAGCAAGGGTTAGATGAGAAGTTACAAAAAGTGTTATTGCAACCGGGTTTTGTGCGAGCTACCGACGGAGTTATTGTATTTAACCAAAGGATTTGTGTTCCGGATAACACGGAGTTAAAAAGGAGGATTTTGGAAGAAGCGCATAAGGGTGATTTTACTATACATCCGGGATCTTCGAAGATGTATCAAGATTTAAAGAGGACTATTGGTGGTCCGGGATGAAAAGAGATATTGCGGTGTATGTGTCAGAATGTGCGGTGTGCCAACAAGTGAAGATCGAGCACCAAAGACCGGGTGGCTTGTTGCAACCTTTAGAAATTCCGGTGTGGAAATGGGAGAGTATTTCGATGGACTTCGCGGTAGGATTACCCTGTGCGCAAGGTGGTTATGATTCGATTTGGGTAATTGTGGATCGGTTAACAAAATCCGCGCATTTCTTAGTTGTGAAGACTACCTACAAGGCGAGTCATCTCGCAAGGTTGTTCATTTCGGAGATAGTGAGATTGCATGGTATTCCTACTAGTATCATTTCGGATAGAGATCCAAAGTTTACTTCGAGATTTTGGAGAGCTTTTCAACAAGCCATGGGAACGAAGTTATGTTTGAGTACGTCGAATCATCCGCAAATGGACGGTCAGATGGAACGGGCAATACAAACCATGGAAGACATGTTGAGAGCTTGTGTACTTGGAAGTGGAGGAAATTGGATAAAACTTTTGCCGTTGATTGAGTTCTCTTATAATAACAGTTATCATGCAAGTATTGGTATGGCACCCTATGAGGCGTTGTATGGAAGGAAGTGTAGGACAGGGTTGTGTTGGGCAAAAGTTGGTGAAGATATGATGTTGGGACCCGAGATTATTCACGAAACTACGGAGAAGATTAGGATGATCCGTGAAAAAGTTAAGCAAGCACAGGATCATCAGAAGAGTTATGCGGATAACCGAAGAAGACCTTTAGAATTTGAAGAAGGCGATCATGTGTTTCTGAAGGTCACTCCGAGATTACGGTTGAAAGGACCGTTTCGGTCGCGGAAGTTAAGTCTGAGATACGTGGGACCATATTAGATTTTGGAAAGAATTGGTGAAGTAGCCTACAGATTAGCCTTACCGCCCTCTCTGTCAGAGATGCACGACGTTATTTATGTGTCTCAGCTTCGGAAATTTGTCCCAGATCCTCTTCATCCAATCTTACCAGATATAATTGAGATAGAAGCAGATTTGACATTTGAGCCTCAACCGAGTCGTATCACTGGAAGAGAAACTAAAGTGTTAAGGAATAAAGAGATTCCTCTTGTTAAGGTCCAGTGGGATGTGACGCATCTGGGCGATGCAACTTGGGAATTGGAATCGGAGATGCGGGAGGTCTATCCTCATCTGTTCAGGTAATTGTTTTAAATTCGTGGGCAAATTTCTATTTAAGGGGGGAGGATGTAATACCCCGTAAATTATTTTACTCTGGATAATATTAGTTGTGATCAACTGAGTCCCAATGTACTCTGAGAAATTATCTGCAGAGATATGTAGGGTAACTGTTGAACTTAGAGTAAATCCAATTAATATTATCTGACTCTGAGATATTTAAGTTTTTGAACTTTAGAGACTTTTTGGACAATTAGTAGTATTGCTAATTGATGATATTTTCCCTATGTCATTTCTTTCCTTTCATTTTCCAAAGAAAAAGATAGAAAGGGGTTTTGGAGAGAAAGAAAAGAGAAGGAAAGGAAGAGAAAAAAGGGGAAAAAGTCCAAGAACAAGATCATCAAGAACATCATCAAATCATCTTCCCATCTTCACCATCATCATCTATTCAAGGTGGGTTCTAGATAGAAACTTAAGTTCTAGAGTTAGAATTGATTTTTTTTAGCTTAAGTTAGGTTTATGAGAAATTGCTTAAATTGGTAATCAATGAAATTTAACGGTTGGAATGTGTTATAAATTGAGTAGTATAAGCTATATGAGTGTAGAATCATCTATTTTTTATTGTGGGATGTTTGGATATGTTTTGGTGAAGTTTTGGACCCATGGGAACTCAGCTGTTAGGCTGCAGAATTTCTGCATTTTCCCAGATTCGCACTTCGAATCCCCTAGCGAAGGGGAGATCATGCACTCGCTGGATGTTCGCACGGCGAAGGGAAAGGCGAGCATTCGCCAGAGGTTTGCACTGCGAACTTTGCCTTGTTTTGGTTCTGACTTGGTTCGCCAGATGTTTGCACTGCGAATGGTGCAGCGAACAAGTGTTGGCTAGGCATTCGCTGGGAGCTTCGCACTGCGAATGAGGAAGCGAGCATTCGCTGGCTTCTTCGCAATGCGAACATGACAGATCATAAAACTTGTTTCTTTCATAACTTTTGACTCGTTTATCCGATATGAGTATTCTTGGTATCGTTGTGAAGCTATGAACATCCTCTAGCTAATGGTAGTGAGAAATATCTGTTTATTGCCCGATTAAATAAATCGGAGGGAATCGTGAATTGGTGTAATGTGTGATATGTTGCATTATGTGTTTCCATTATGTGATTGACGAATATATGCCTATGCTCTTATTGTTAAACAAGTTTGAATATGTATGCATGTTAAAATACGAAATAGGTAGAGTGAGGAATATTACCGTAAACAATGGTCGGTTAGTGTGGAAATGACATAGTGACGACGCTCGTGCATGAGAGGCCGAGGCGTGTGTCTAGTAATCATAACTAGTTTATCTTACGGTGTAGTTTCATGAGACTCGAGCACCTCCTCTGAAACGTATGCACAATTACTTGGTAGGTTTGATTCCCGCGTGTAGTATGAATGTAAACTATATGGTAAAGAGACTTGTGATGGTTAACAGGCCATGAGAAGTGACGGTTCACGGTTAACAGGCCGATGATCCCAAATCCATTTCGTATGCCAAGTAACTACAAGGATCCATGGCTCGGATCGTCTTCTAGACGTAGAAGCGGACGGGAAAAGGGGATGCCTTGGTACGGTTATTGATTAGCGAGATTCTTGAGTTAACAGGCTCAGGACTTACTTTTGTATTAGTGTGAGTTAACAGGCTCACGAGTGTGGATCCATATATGGTGAGTGTGTACTCAAAATCACTTCCCTTCCCTTTTGACTTGAGTTAGGATGTTAGAACCTTGTAAAGCCGAGAGGACTATAAGATAGCGAACTCACTGAGATTTGAAGTATCTCACTCCACGTTGCTGTTTACATCACAGGTACTACAGGTTCGGCGAAGGGTAAGGATAAAGTGGGTTGACTTTTCCTTACGGATCGTAGCTTTTGAGATGGCATGGCTTCCACTATGACGTTTTATTTTGAGATCATTGTATTGATCTAGTTCTTAGTGCATTTTGGGACATCTTGTATTTGTTATGCCGTAGACTTTAGAACTTTGTATTTAGGGCATTTAATGTATATAATGTGTTAACTAGGAACTTATAGTATTTCAGTACCAAATACTTGGATCTATATATATTATTTATGCTTTGAGGTATGAGTTTTATATATGGGTGTTACAATAAATCTCTTCGTCTGACAGTATAAATAATGGATGGGATTTAGGGATAAAACTCTTAGGTTCCAAGAGTATAAACATAGGCCAAGGGATAGAGATTTAAGGGATAAAGCTCTTCGTCCGAGAGTATAAATAATGGATGGGATTTAGGGATAAAACTCTTAAGTTCCAAGAGTATAAATATATCCCAAGGGATCGGGATTTAAGGGATAAAACTCTCCATCCGAGAGTATAAACAATGGATAAGGGATTTTTAAGGGATATTACTCCTCGTCTAGGAGTATAAATAATATAGTAAGGGATATAACTCCTTGTCTAAGAGTATAAATAATAGATTAAGGGATAGAACTCCTTGTCTAGGAGTATAAATAATAGATTAAGGGATAGAACTCCTTGTCTAAGAGTATAAATAATAGATTAAGGGATATAACTCCTTATCTTGGAGTATAAATAATAGATTTGGGGATAAAACTCTCCCTTCGAGAGTATAAATAAATGGATCAGGATTTAAGGGATATAACTCCTTGTCTAGGAGTATAAATAATAGATTAAGGGATAGAACTCCTTATCTGGGAGTATAAATAATAGCTTTGGGGATATAACTCTTTATCCAAGAGTATAAATAGTGTATTAGGTTTTGGGATTAGGATTAGGGGGTAGGAATAGGGGAGTGAACTACGGTTACTCTGATCCTTCAAAATTGAAGGTACGTAGGCATAGGGTTGTACACCCTAGCGAGTATAATAATAAAAAACTTAGGATTCTTTTGTAAAATAAATAACAAGTTAGACGACAAACAAACATACCTTAAAACTTAAGGAGGATCCCATTGAGTACAATGGAAGTGAGGGGTGCCTAACACCTTCCCCTCACTTAACCGACTCCCGAACCTTAGGAATCTCTACCCTTAGGATTAGGATTTTAGGTTTATCATTTATTTTCCTTAAAAAATATGATGGTGACTCGAATATTTTTTGCCGGCCGCGATAGCTGGCGACTCTGCTGGGGAAGCCTCCCTAAAGAGAGTCCATCCTAACCTTAGGTTTTAGGGTTTTTGTTTGTCTGTCTTGGGTGTTTATTGTTTTTTGTTTCTTTTTTTATTCTCATGATTTATTATATGTTTTTAATTTGTTTTATTTATCATATTTGTTATTTATATTTATTATATTGTCATTATTGCATTGATTTGGGATATGGTGATGTGTGAAGCTAAAACCCAAGCTTGGAGGATACCCTAAGTTAGGACGTGGAACGAAAATGTGAATGGAAGGGATGTAACATCCCGACTATGCATTGATGCCACACTCAGATAGACCCTCCAAAATGATCTTCCTGGTAAGGCTAGCCCTTAACATAGTTGATAAATTTGGATGTGGTCCAAGATTCTGAGGACCTTTAGAAAACCCAATTAACCCCTGGAGATCCTAAGTATTCAACCCTCAAGGGTCGTTACTAGGATCTTCCTAGATGTGACTTATCCCGAAGGTTTACCATAGGAAGGCTTGATCCTTCTCATGGTAAAACAAGGGTATAGTCCGCAAATTCTAGGACCGTTATGTTGTCCAAAACTATATATCCTACATGTGAGGGGATTGGGTATATAAGACTTAGATCTAACTTACTATAGGGAACCCACCTAGTTAGGGCCATGCTTGCATTTTCACCTTACCCTAACCAAATAAAAAACGTTTAATCAAAAAACAAAAATGTCCATGTCATCATGCATTTAAAAACATTTTTTTGCATATACGCATTTTTGTGGGGAATTTCAAGATGTGTTGTAGGAACATTGGAAAGATGGATTCGAATAAACGGGCTACCCTACGCATCAGAATTCTAAGTGCTGATTTACAAAGTCTCAAAGACCTTTAAGACTTAATGCCAAAATCTGCTCAAAGGATGTTTATACACAAGTATGGAAGGATCCTTGATCTCTTAGGGATCCCTATGAAGGTAGAGGCCGTAATTGCTTTTGCACAATTTTATGATCCTCCTCTGGGTAACTTCCTCTTCAAGGATCTTCAACTAGCTCTTACGCTGGAACAATTTGGACTATACTTGGATTTACAAGGAGAGGGAAAAACCTTACAAGGGGCATGAGGGCAAAAAAAAAACAAAAAAAAAAAAGAAACAAAAAATAAAAAACAAAAAAAAAAGCAAAAAAAGAAGAAAAAAAAGAAAAAGGTCAAGCCTGAGGACTTAGTTGTACCTGTTGAAGATCTATTATCTCACCACAAGGAGGATAGGGAAATGCAAGGGTACTTGGAGGAGTTTAAACCTCATTTGAAGAAGGCATTGGGGGCATCTATTTAGTTTACGCCTCTTAAGTTCAGGAGTTTCCATTTTAGGATTATTGTTTTGGGTTATTCCTAAGGAATTATTTTTATTTTCCTAATTTTATATTCATCTCTAACTACAATGGATTTTGGAATTCCCCCCAAATAAATTTTCAAAATTATTTAGCATACATCATGCATATTCATACATCCATGCATCAACATGCATTCAAATAAGGAGAAAGGAATAAAGAACAGAAAATCATTTCCTTTTACAAACTTTGTCTCAGAGTCATTGAGTGTAACAATCTAACTTCCTGACCTCGTACTCGAGTGTATCGAAGGAAAGCTATGGATCAGTTGGAGAAGGATCTGGTCACTCTAAGAGGAGACATGGATACTGTTAAGGAGAACGTGGAAGGTATGAAAAGCCAGGTTGATCAACTGACACTTGCCATCCAGAATTTGATAGCCAGAGGAACCGAGTCAAGTCGTCAAAGGAAGGTTCCTACTCCTACCTTCCATGTTGAAGACAATAACCCCTACTAGGGTTTATCCGTGATCTCAAATGTGACGAGACCGAAACTGCTAAGCACAAAACTGTTGACCAACCTCTCGAGGGAACCGTCTCTCCACTTATTTCCAATGGGGTACCTCGTACTACTTACATACCTATTCCACGTGAGAATCACGCAGATGGGAACCTCCAATACGAGGGTGGAAATCCAAAGCAAATGGCCCTCGAAAATAAAGGAACCACTGTTAGGGAAAGGAGAGGGATTGACGATAAGTACAAAGCGCTGGAGGAAAGGTTGAAGGTCGTGGAGGGATTCAATATTTTTGGAGTGGGTGCTTTGGAAATATGTCTGGTGCCCGATGTGGTCATACCTCCCAAATTCGAGGCTCCAGACTTCAAGAAATACAAGGGTGTCAGTTGTCCTAAGAATCACCTTAGGATGTTTGCTCAAAAAATGGGTGCCCATGCTATTAATAAGAAGCTGATGATGCACACTTTCCAAGACAGCCTTAGTGGAGCATCCTTGGACTGGTACATGCAATTGGAGAGGATTCACATTAAGACTTGGGAAGACCTTGCAAGCGCCTTTCTGAAGCAATACTGGTACAACATGGACATGGCTCCTAACCACACGCATTTGCAGAACATGTCTCAAAAAGAGAACGAGTCCTTCAAAGAATATGCCCAAAGATGGAGGGAGCTTGCTTCTCGTGTGCAACCTCCATTATTGGAAAGTGAACTTGTGGATATGTTTATGGATACCCTACAAGGAACGTACTACAAAAGGATGATTGGGGCAGTCTCAACAGGATTTGCTGACTTGGTTATCATTGGAGAGAGGATTGAGAACAATTTAAAGACAGGAAAGATTGGGCAGTCATCCTCCGATCAACGTAACAATAAAAGGTATTCCAAAAATCACGATGTCGGTGTTGTAGACCCTGAAGGACCCAATCTGGGAGATAATGCATTACTGGGGCACATTGGGGCAACAGTCAACGCCATGTAAGGGGTGGAAGATGAATTCCTTATTAAGAAGGGAGACCTAACGAACTGGGGCAAACAATGGGAGTCACCTGAGGAAAAGGATTTGTTCGGGCTGGGTTACAAATCGGCTAATGAAGGATTAAAAGACAATTTCCATAGTGTGGGATTCGGAGTTGAGGATCATGTGGCCTTAATGGAAGAGGAAAAAAGGAATGCCTAATTTCGACAATTGGAAAACCATCGGGATTCCTGAGATGATTTCTGTTTCGAAGTAATTTAATTTTTTCTCAAAATAATAATAAGTCCCTTGCTATGCCCAAGGCAAGCGGATAAAGCTTTGTAGGGCCACCTTTTATTTCATTGGATTATTTTTATCAATAAAATTGCATTTTGTTTTCAATCAAGATCTTTTTCTTTCATTTTCTGTTTGTTCAAAATGGCAATATACCTTCTTTCAATATTTTCATTCCCATCAATTAAAAAAAAAGGGTGCTAATAAAAAATCTTCCTCGTGCAAATTTAAAAACGAACCTATTGAAAATGACACCGCTATAATCTCGAATGACTTCGAATTATCGATTAACCAAGCGGAAGAGGGTGATGAGGACGAGTGTGAGCTTCCCGAAGAGTTAGCCAGACGGTTGGGGCAAGAGGACAAGGAAATACAGCCTCGTCAGGAACCAGTGGTGTGATCGATCTAGGAACTGAGGAAGATAGGAAAAAGGTCAAAGTCGGTGCTTCTCTGAATAAGGATATAAAGGAAAGGTTGATCGAGCTATTGCAAGGGTACCCAGATGTGTTCGCCTGGTCATACCAGGATATGCCTGGACGTGATATGAACATCGTCGAGCATGAATTACTACTCAAATTAGAATGCACGCCAATCAATCAAAAGCTGAGGAGGACTAGACCAGACATGACCCTCCAGATCAGGGAAGAAGTCAAGAAACAATTTGACTTTTTGTCACAAGGTAACGCCTGCTGGGTTAAAGAGCGTAGAAGTAACTTATCAAAGGGCTATGGTAATGTGGTGCATAAGGAGATAGAAGTTCATATGGAGGATATGATTACCAGGTCACAAAAGAAGAATATCACATAACTAACTTGCAAAAGTTGTTGGATCAGTTAAGGAAATTCAAGTTACGACTAAATCCTACAAGGTGCACTTATGGAATCAGATATGGGAAAATATTAGGGTCCATGGTCAGTCAAAGAGGAACAAAGGACAAAAAAGGAAGTACACTGGCAAATTGTCTCGTTCATAAACCAGTTGACGACTATCAAACTCATGCAGATGGACTTCCCGGACAAAGATGTCATGGTTATAAAGGATTGTGAAACTTCGGACTCCCATGAGGGACCTGGACCTGGATCTCGATGGAAACTTATATTTGCATAAGGATATGGGCTTCAAAGAGAGGCTATCAATCAGATTGAAAATCCATCATTTAGGGTCATAAAGGAAGCTAAACTGGATAAGGCATAATGGGTGCCAACTAGACTCGATCAGCTAAACCTCGTACAAGGGAAACGTGTGGCTGTGGGCAATTATATCAACAGGGAATTAAGAGAGTGTTCGGCAAGAAAATTCATCCTCGCCTACTCGAAGAGGGAGACTTGGTGTTAAGGAAAATATTACCCATCCATAAAGACCACCACGGCAAATGGAGCCCACACTATGAAGGGCCATATGTCATGAAGATTGCCTCCTCTGGCGGAGCACTAATATTAACTGTAAGTTCTAGTTATTGGCTGAAATTTTGTTAAAACAATGTTGATGTCATGGTTGATGTTGCAACATGAGCTTCTAACAGTATAGCTAACATTTATAGCTAACATTCTGGTTTATTGTTGAAGAGTTAAAGTACTGAAGAGTGATGTCACATGCGATGTCTTAACATCACTATACCAGAACATTAAAACATCAGACAGTTATGTGATTAGGGCTGCGCGTGTTTCTGGTGTGAATGAGAAATTCTGCTAAAGAGAATCAGAGAATATAGGCGAAGATCAAGGAAGAGATATATTCTGTTACAATCAGTTATGAAGATCAGTTTGTTGCGTATTTAAAGAATAAAGATATGGAAGATTTAATTAAAGATATGATTGAAGATCTATTTAGAAGCAGATTTGTTACAGAAGATATGATATGATTTGAAGGCCCAAGTCCTGTTGGGATGACGTTATAAATAGAATGTTTGTAACCTAGAAGGGGTACGGGTCCAAGATGTAGATCATTAGGGCTTTGTCTAAGTGAACCACTCGGGTTGTGAGATGGTCACTGTGTTTAACTCAGAAACCTGTAGGTAATGAGTTTGGTATTGTTCTTGGAGGAAGCTGTTAAGCAACTCCAAAGGGTGTCATGAAAGGGTATCATGGAAGGGTGTCTTCTATGGTGGTACAGTTGTTGGTAATCAAGCTGTTGATGCAGTGACGGTGTAGTTGACTGCTAGACATCATTATGAAGATAGGAAGTGAGATGAAGTCTCTTACCTAGGGAGGACTTAGGTAGAAGGGTCATTGGGTAGTGATTAAATTAGGTAGATTGTCAACTGGTCTGTTGAGTCTGTAATTTGATACTACTAATAGTGGAATTCCATTCCTGGCTTGGTATGCCCCCAGATGTAGGTTGTTGAACCGAACTGGGTGAATAATTCAGTGTGTTATTTACTGTTTCTATTATTGCCTTGTTCAGCAGATTGCGATGTTGTGACATTGCACAAAGACATCACACATCTGTACCAGAATTTCAATTGGTATCAGAGCAGGCATCCTGTCTGTTTCTGGATGAGATCTAGGGAAGATACTTTCTGGTTCATGAGCAAGGAAGACAGTCAAAGTACTGTGTATTATCCCTTGGAGTGTAGAATGAAGTTATCAGGCCTGTTGCTGTGTGGTTTGACCTTGTGCACTTGGAGTGTTGGGCAAGGGTTATTATGCCTGAAGGTTGTAGAGGAGTTTTCTGGTGTATGTTCCGTTGCATATATATATATCTGATGGAAAATTCCTGGTGGTTTTGAGTTAAGACTGCAACATTCTACTATCTCTGAAGATGTGGTGATTTGTGAGGACATCTTCAACCAGCTTGTTCATCTCAAGTCCACTTATAAAGGAACTCTTATATAAGCATGTTGAAAAGAGGTCTGAAGAAAACCTTGCATGATCAATCTCTGGTTTGTGGATCTTTTGGTGTGAAGAGATTGTGACATAACAGATGCTTGGGGGGCTAAACAAATGTGTTTGGAACCTACTCCTGACTTGGAAGAGGAGTCATCTGGGCTGTGTGAAGATTCGTCAAGAAAGAAGCTGAGCGTATTATGTCAAGCAACTTTTGGTCAATTGGAGCTGGTGCCTGCATTAGCCTTGTGGCTGGAAGGATCAGAAGAAGAAGATCATCTGTTCAGTACTGTGACTCCTTCATCCTAGTTGATGATAAAAGAAGAAGGGAGAGCCAAAGCAAAAGAGTGTCACTGTCAAAGTTTTCACGCGGGAGTGAAGATCTTGATAAGTTATCTCTTAAGCTTAGTTGTGGTACCTTAATGAGGATGACATCAAAAGTTTGAAGATTCTTGAAATATTAGAAGATGCAGGTTCATTGGTGATGTTGAAACATTATTTCAGTCTTTGCCTTCTCAGCCAAAGGAAGTTTGTTATGCTCACGTGAATTATCAGGTTAAGCCATTTACCTAATGTAAAGTGATCAGTGCCTCGAGTCTGCAGGAAAAGGATGTATCTTGCATGTTTGTCTGATTAGGATGGTGTTGTACATTCAACTAATGACAATATACATTGACGGGAGACTTTGTATTTGTCTGAGGTTAAAGTGCAGGACTGCAGAAGTGTTGAGAAGTATTTTCAAGGGTTAAGCACTTTGGAGATGAGTCAACTGGTGGGGTTGATTGATGACTATGGAGTATCATCCAATTTGTCAGGGATGAGTTTGAGTTACTCTTGGGCAGTAAGGCAATGAGTGAAAGACTCAAGGAGACTATTCTTCTTGAAGAAGGATGAGAGGAAGATTATGCCCTGGTTCAGAAGATTGATGCCTACATCATGCTTAAGGAGCGTCTACATAATCATACGGGAGAATAATGGAGTAGAAGGCCTGCCTTAGATGAAGAGGTTAATAGAGAATGACTGCCTTGAGAGAAAGGGACAGAGGTACCAAAATGCATGTGCTCAGAAGTATGCTCAAATGTTCATCCTCATCTAGAGCATTAGTAACCATGACAGGGGGAATACTTGTCTATGGATTTAGGCTACAAAGGTATATATATTGTGAAGATTGTATGCTGATCAAGATTGTGAAGATTGGTTAGGAGAAAATGTCTGATAACATGTTATGACATTAGGCTGTTGGATGGCTTGTTGGTGTGGACATAAATGGTTCTACCCTGGTGAAGCTAATTGTTTGAATCATATGTGCACATGCTTCTAAGGAGGAGTCTGAAGGACAACTTTGTTTGTGGAGAATGTGTGTTTCTATGCAATTTCTGGAAGAACTCAGTAGGGGTTTGTGTTGATGGAAGGTGTTCTTCTTGCAAAGGTGCACTGGTTATCCTTGATAGGCAGAGAATGATATTATGGGAGCTTTTTGGTGTTGGCACTTAGTAAATTGAAAAGTTGTTTACATGAGGATTTAGTGTATTGTACAGTTGTGTAAATGGAACAGAAGTAAAACAGAAATTTATTGCATTGATGAAAGCTTACAAGATTAGTAAAAACATCTAACAAAGTGTCTAAAGATTATCCCAACCCCCCGAATCAAGAAAAGTCTTCCAATCTTCATTCCATTCATCATCCGATGCTTGAAGCTGCACTTGGTTTTTCTTGATAGTCTTCATCCTGGTTTCTAATGTCTTGCGTGTTCTTGTTGCTCCAGAAGATGCTCCAGCTTTGGATAGTGTTGTGTCCTTCAACTTCTGAGGATCTGGCTTCTTGTCCTCTTGCACGTGTCTCTTTGCTGCATTCTTGTTAGACTGACTCATGTTTCCTTCCTTGGTGTGCTGATAGGAGCAAGGAGGTTTGGTGTTTATCATGGATAATATGGCATTGTTTGTATCGCCTGACCAGTCAGAGTAGTCTTTGGTGTGGGAATATGTTTTTCTTGGGAACCTGCTTTTCTTGACATATTGGTTACCAGAACTTCGTGCTTGGTGCCTGGGTGGAAGTGGTCCTAGTAGGATGAGGCTAGGTCTTGTCTAGTTAAATGGGATGGTTTTTTTGTGTCTCGTGCTGATGTCCTACATGTTGTTACAACATTATAGTTGGGTATGTACCACACTTATGGAGTTTGAAGAAGCAGCATTATAGTCTGAAGTGGCAGTTCTGACATAGTGTGGATTAGAATGGGCAGATTCTAATCTTGATGGTAAGTAGTTCAGGAAATACATGGCTTCTGTCATGTTGAAGACTTCATTAGGAGCTGGTGAATGTAAGGACAGAAGGGTGATTATCTTGTGTGAAAAATTTCCAATCAAATGGGCCTTCGCTTGTTGGACCTGGCAGAACTTATATTTAAAATCCCCATGAGGAATGAGGCATTTTTGGTGGGATATCATAAAACGCTTTGTATGTAAGGCTGATTAACTATAGCCTATTGCAGCATTTGTGGTGGTCAAGCTTGTGCAGTGTGTTGATGGGACCTATCACAGCTGGGTGAAGATAGTACCTATGAAGGAGAGGTCTGAAAAGCAAAGTGGTATACTTGGCTGATGGTTGGAAGTAATCTAGAAAAAGTTGTGAGAAGATGCACCTATACCCGTTAGATAATGAGCCAGCAGGCAATGTCTGAAGAGATGTCAGAACATGATATAGGACATGTTTTTCTTGAGCCAAACAGGGAAATATTTTGGACGGTGGTGTTGGGATAAAGTGAAACACGTGGCTTCGACTGTGCATGGAGCGTTATTGGCCTAATTTATGGCAAGATTCAGTTGTGAAATATTTAAGGCAGTCAAGGCAGTTTTTGGAAGATAGGCATTAAATTTGAATGCAGTTTTTGATACCTAAAATAGCGTTTATTTGACCAAGAACATTGACATATTCAAGGCTCGTTAATTTCTAAGTTACTGGTCAGCTATTTATAGGGGTTAGTTTGTTCTCCTTCAGCCAGTAAGTGTTATTTTCTCATAAGTCTTATGGCTTTTATTCGTGTTTGGGTAAGCACTTCTTGGGTCTGGTTTTGTGAGGGTTTTCTTTGCCAATTTGTGGCTAAAAAGGGGGAGAAAGGAGAGAGATGGTCTTTATGGTTTGTGCAGTGGTTATGTTTGGAACCTACAATTCCTGATGCAGCAGAAGAGGATGGTACATCCTTGAGTTGATGTTGAGTCTTTGTGACCTGTGTCCTGAGTTATGAACACAGTTGTGACCTGTGTTCTGAGTTATCTGGGCTGGCAGAATGGCACTTCTCAACGTGTCATGTTATGCCACAGATTGACCAGGGGGTCTAATCAAAGAAGGTGTGCAGAAGTCTCTTATGCCACCATTGGTCTTTGATGAATGGACAAACATTTCTTTTCTGGGGAAGTCTTCCACAATGATTACAGGTCTGAGTTGAAAGGAAAAAGAAATGTGCTACATCAAGGGGGAGTGTCTTAAATCTTCTTCCTCATGTACACCAGATATCTGTAATCTGAGTGCACAACTTCGGGACTTTCTACTTCTTCCTCCTGATGTGCTGCCTGAAGTGATTGTGGTGAGCTGTGCTGCCAAAAGAAGGTGTCAGACATGATGTCTTAACATCATTCAAATATTCCTAGAAGATGGTTCTCCAGGATTGCTGCGCACAGTAGATACTGATGGTTACTGTTAGGATCAGTGGTTATTGATAACTACTGACAGTAGTATAGAGATGTAATTACTGCTGTAATCTGAGTTGTGATGGTTATATAGTTGTTTTAGCCAAAATTAGCCAAAGGGGGAGATTGTAAGTTCTAGTTATTGGCTGAAATTTTGTTAAAACAATGTTGATGTCATGG
Source organism: Lathyrus tuberosus (assembly GCA_022829125.1). Taxonomy (NCBI): domain Eukaryota; kingdom Viridiplantae; phylum Streptophyta; class Magnoliopsida; order Fabales; family Fabaceae; genus Lathyrus; species Lathyrus tuberosus. The sequence continues at coordinate 632,004 of JALAZF010000035.1, forward strand.
TTGATGTTGCAACATGAGCTTCTAACAGTATAGCTAACATTTATAGCTAACATTATGGTTTATTGTTGAAGAGTTAAAGTACTGAAGAGTGATGTCACATATGATGTCTTAACATCACTATACCAGAACATTAAAACATCAGACAGTTATGTGATTAGGGCTGCGCGTGTTTCTGGTGTGAATGAGAAATTCTGCTAAAGAGAATCAGAGAATATAGGCGAAGATCAAGGAAGAGATATATTCTATTACAATCAGTTATGAAGATCAGTTTGTTGCGCATTTAAAGAATAAAGGTATGGAAGATTTAATTAAAGATATGATTGAAGATCTATTTAGAAGCAGATTTGTTATAGAAGATATGATATGATTTGAAGGCCCAAGTCCTGTTGGGATGACGTTATAAATAGAATGTTTGTAACCTAGAAGGGGTACGGGTCCAAGATGTAGATCATTAGGGCTTTGTCTAAGTGAACCACTCAGGTTGTGAGATGGTCACTATGTTTAACTCAGAAACCTGTAGGTAATGAGTTTGGTATTGTTCTTGGAGGAAGCTGTTAAGCAACTCCAAAGGGTGTCATGAAAGGGTATCATGGAAGGGTGTCTTCTATGGTGGTACAGTTGTTGGTAATCAAGCTGTTGATGCAGTGACGGTGTAGTTGACTGCTAGACATCATTATGAAGATAGGAAGTGAGATGAAGTCTCTTACCTAGGGAGGACTTAGGTAGAAGGGTCATTGGGTAGTGATTAAATTAGGTAGATTGTCAACTGGTCTGTTGAGTCTGTAATTTGATACTACTAATAGTGGAATTCCATTCCTGGCTTGGTATGCCCCCAGATGTAGGTTGTTGAACCGAACTGGGTGAACAATTCAGTGTGTTATTTACTGTTTCTATTATTGCCTTGTTCAGCATATTACGATGTTGTGACATTGCACAAAGACATCACACATCTGTACCAGAATTTCATTAACAACCATGGATGGAGCGGATTTACCACAACCGGTGAACTCCGATTCGGTAAAAAAATGTTGTGCCTAGAAAAAGAGGATAAAAGCCCGCTAAGTCGAAAATCCTAAAGGGCGACTTAGGCAAAAATTAGGGCGTCCCGGTGGATTGAAAACTCGAAAGAGCAATCCAGGCAAAAATTAGGGACTTGAATAAAAAATGATACCCGACAAGTCGAAAACCCTTAAAGGCGGCTTAGTAGAAAAAAATGGTATATCATCCCGGTGGACTAAGACTCTAAAAAGAACGGTCCAGGCAAAAGTTCGGGATATACAAAAGGCATATGACTGAAAACACTAAAGTCACCCCGTAACAGGAATTCAGAAGGGAGTGATCATTCCAGCCGTCATCTTCAGAAGCGAAGTGTCGTGATCTTGGAGACTTAGGGATATTAGCCGGTGTTACATTTAATAGGGACATAAATAAATTTGTTTTCTTATTGCTATTTTACATCTTTTCTGGATTTACGGTAATATCTCCTTGTGGGAATTACCCTTCTTACGTATTATTGCCCATTTTCGGGCCAATTCTCAGTAAAATTTGTGTAAGTTCTGAGTTGGCAGCATTTTTTGCAAAACATGTTGCTCAGGAAAATGTTATGAAGAATGTCTTGACATAAGAGTAGAACATCACTATAGGATGTATAACAGGTGGTGTTAATGATGTCATGTGTCTGATGTCTTAACATTGAGTCATAACATTAGTGAATGTAAAGGTGTTGAAGAGTTAAAGTGCTGAAGAGTAATGTCACATGCGATGTCTTGACATCACTATACCAGAACATTAAAACATCAGGTTGTGATGTTTTTAGGGCTGCGCGCATTAGGTTGATTTGATCAGATCTGTTAGAGATTTAGTGTGCGAATATCTTGGGAGAAGTATTTTCTGTTGCAATCAGATTGTGTGCAGATTTGTTGCTATGTTTAAGGGCTGAAGATTTAAAAAGATTTGAAGATAAAATCTGTTTTTAAATTCAAATCAAATAAGCTATTTTTGTGGAGAAGATCTTGCAGCTGAATTAAAATTATTGAAGATTAGTTTGTTACTATTTTAATGCAAAAAGATATGGAGAATAGTTTGTTACTATTTTTGTGCAAAAAGACATGGAGAATAAATAGTTCTAATTATGGAGATAAATTAGGAAGAGTTGATTGAAGACCTATTTTGTAGGAGAATCTTTTGCAGATTTGTAGCAGCTGATATGCGGTGATTTGAAGGCCCAAATCTAGTTGGGAAATAGGTTATAAATAGAAGCATTGTAACCTAGTTTTAAAGCCAGCCATCATGTAGATTATAAGGGTTGTGTTAGTTGATGAACCACCCGGTTTGTGGGATGGTCATCATGTTTATCTCGAAGCCTGTAGGTAAGATATGTATTGTTCTTGGAGGAAGCTGTTAAGTAACTCTAAGTAGTGTTCTTAGTCATGGGTGTCATGTCTAGGTATTGTCATGGAAGTGTGTCTTCTACTCTTCTATGAGATTGAAGAGTTGTTGGAAATTAAGCTGTTGATGCAGTGGCGGAGAAGTTGACTGCTAGACATCATTGCGATGATTGGAAGTGAGATGGAGTCTCTTATCTAGGGAGGACTTAGATAGAAGGGTCATTGGGTAGTGATTAAATTAGGTAGATTGACAACTAGTTTGTTGAGTCTGTAATTTGATACTGCTAATAGTGGACTTCCTTCCTGGCTTGGTATGCCCCCAGATGTAGGTTGTTAGACCGAACTGGGTGAACAATCCTTGTGTGGTTTAATGCGTTTCTGTTACTATTATTGCCTTGTTCATACAGCAGACTGCGATGTTGTGACATTGCACAAAGACATCACACATCTGTACCAGAATTTCAATTTGTTTTTCAAATATATTTCTTTGCCTCCTAAATTGTTCCGCTTGATTACAAGGTGTCGATTAATTGTGAAATAATGCATTGAAATATCGGGTATAAATAAAAGCTTTGAAAAGGGAAAATGGATTTTACTTCGATTTTGAAACAGTAAAGGGATCATATTCTTCCAATTTAAATACAGGATCTATATATTAATAGCCACAATTTAATCATTGTGGGAGTTTCTTCGAGAAAATAATACGCATCTCCAAATATCAAGAGCATATGATTGGTCACACTCATCAAGGGGTCAAGGGTTTAAGGGTCAGGAAGTTGGAATGTTACAGAAGATATTGGTTTCTGCAAATACATGCACTGCATATCATAAAAGAGACGTTAGCCCAAATAATGCATCATGCATAAGAGCACACATGGCATAAGGTTTATAAATATTTTCAGGGATACATCAACTTCCTCTTTCTGATTCGAAGACAATTAAATAGGGGCAGCTGTAGTACCTTAAATTTTGACCAGTGGTTTGTTACTATTTTTGGATTTTTGTGGTACTGGAGGGTGTCATTTAGATGTCAGTGGGCTCCTGAGATTGCTAGCACTTTTAGGCTCATTTTGGAATTGGTTTGGTATAAGGGGTTTTTATTATTATTTGTTTTATCTAAAGGGAGCTTGTTTAATTTTTAATAATTTGTTATGATTTATTTTATTTTAGAGATAATTATTTTAGAGAATTAGGAAGTGTGGGCCTTTTTTTGTTTAATAGTAATCAGGATTTTATTTTAGAATTAATTATTATTTTTGAATATTGTTATTGATTTAGCTTTGAAGGATTAAATATATCAGTTGATTATTTTGCTTTTTTTAAAGGTCGTTAGAATTAATTAAATAGGTTTAAGGGTTAAGTATATTATTTTAACTTAATTAGGGATAATTTTTAGTTGAATTAGGTTTGGTTTTGGGTAATATTTAGATTTACAAATTTAAAGAGACTGGTAATTTATTTTATTTTATTCATTATTATTTATTTATGGTTGTTGATTATTATTTATTTTGTTTTATTTATTTATTTATCTTTATAATTTTTATTTTTTTTATTTGGTTGTGGTCATATTAGGTTTTATTATTATTTATTTTATTTTATTATTATTGAACAGTCAAATTGTTGACCAAGAGGAGTCATCTTCCCCATTTCTCAAACCCTAGTTCTGCGCGGAGAATTTTGAGCAGATCAAAATAGATTCAATTTTCATTAATTTTTCATTCTAATTACAGCACAAAATCAAATCAAATTTCAAAATTACAATGAATCAAATTGCATCAGAATTTTCCTATTACAAATCTAATCTAAATTATTTCTAAACCTAATTCTAAGTGCCTATATAGACTAAGATAAAAATTCAAAAAAAAAAGGAAGAAAAGAAAAAACCCTAAGCACACGAATTACTACGAATCCCTTGAAACCCCTACTCAAAGCTCTTGCGAACAAAGGACTAGGGTTCACCATCAGAACCCTACAATCCTTGAGCTTAGCCACCTGCAAAACAAGGAAGACAAAGGGATTAGAGATCGGAAAAGAAGAAAGAAGGAAATCAGAGTAGCTTAATTTTGGACACGGCAAGGAGAGGTAAATACTTAGCTCTTTGAGATTATTGTGTCGTTGCCGTTGATTTCACTGTGATTTTGTTGTTGCGGCTGTACGTGTTTCAAATTTGGATGTTCATTGTGTTTTAGGGTTTTCTAGGTTTTTGTTTAGGGTAGGGTTCTTATAGAATAGGGTTAGGGTTCATGCCTTGAACCCTAGGGTTCATGGACGTGGTTAAGATTCATCACGATTAGGGTTAGGGTTCTTCACGAACCCTAAAGAACCGAGTGAATCTGGGTTTTGGGGATGAAGGAGGGGGTTAGGGTTCCTAGGGTTCTTCACGAACCCTAAGGAACTAGGTTGTTTCTGGGTTTAAAAAGGGGTTAGGGTTCTTGAATATTGAAGATTCTGGTTGAATGTCAACCGGAAATCTGGGTTAGGTGGAGGTTAGAGGAGTGGTGCACGGTGGCCGGAGGCTCACTGACGACGGAATGTTTAGAGAGAGGAGATAACACTGGGAGATAGAGAGAGAAAGAAGTAGGAGAAACGAGAGGTTTGTGAAGGGGAGAGACGTTTTATACTCCCTCAGCGTGTGCTTTGATGGATGCCAAGTGGCATCCTCCTCACACTTCAGATCAATTGACTTGTGGGGTCAACTAGAGATTACGTGTGTGCGTGCATTCTATGTTCCCTTGTTTGACTCGATACGAGAACCGTTAGATTGGATTACCAAGACTGGTAATCACGATCAGTGGCCAGGACTCCAAGGCCTGGAGATCCTTCTGATCAGGATCAAATGTCCCAGAATGAGTCAAACGTTGACTCTTCTCCATGCACCACCAGCAGGCCTGTGGCTTCTGGGCCTTGCGCCCTATGCTATTGGCACCCCACCCTCACAAGCCCAGTTGCTTACTCAATGTAAAATACACCCCCTGGATATTATTTTAAATAATTAAATTAATTACTTAATTTATTTATTTAATTGAGATTTAAATATTAATTTGGGTTTTTAAAAAAAATAGGATTTTAGGATTATTATTATTAGGATATTTTTAGGGATAATTTTGGGGTTTGTTTTATTTTAAATAAAAAGTTTTATATATGTAAATTTTTTTTTTAAGGATTTCTTTTTATAACATAGGATTTTGTTCCTGGTTTTTTGGGATAAGGTATGTTTGTGATTTTGAATTTTTATTAAAATTAGGTTTAGGATTTATTTTAAGGAAATTAGACTTTTATTTAAATTGGATTTAAATATGGGATTGGGGATGAAAATAAATTAATTTTTGGGATTTAAGTTCTTAGGATTTATCTTGATTTAATTTTGGGATTAAAACTCTTTTATTTTTGGGATTATTTTGAGTGTGGAAATTATTTTTAAATTGGAATAATTTGGGGATCAATTTTGCTATTTATAGCATAAGGGCATTTTGGATTTTATTATCTCTTTTTATTAAATTTTATGGGATTTTTAGGGATTTTTTTTTTAAAATATAAGGGATATAAAAGGTTTTTTTAGGATTTAAAACTTGAGGGTTAAACTCTTAGGCTCCAAGAGTATAAACATAGGCCAAGGGATAGGGATTTAAGGGATAAAGCTCTTCGTCCGAGAGTATAAATAATGGATGGGATTTAGGGATAAAACTCTTAGGTTCCAAGAGTATAAACATAGGCCAAGGGATAGGGATTTAAAGGATAAAGCTCTTCGTCCGAGAGTCTAAATAATGGATGGGATTTAGGGATAAAACTCTTAGGTTCCAAGAGTATAAATATAGGCCAAGGGATCGGGATTTAAGGGATAGAACTCTCCATCCGAGAGTATAAACAATGGATAAGGGATTTTTAAGGGATAGAACTCCTCGTCTAGGAGTATAAATAATAGATTAAGGGATAGAACTCCTTGTCTAGGAGTATAAATAATAGATTAAGGGATAGAACTCCTTGTCTAGGAGTATAAATAATCGATTAAGGGATATAACTCCTTATGTAGGAGTATAAATAATAGATTTGGGGATAAAACTCTTCCTCCGAGAGTATAATTAAATGGATCGGGATTTAAGGGATAGAACTCCTCGTCTAGGAGTATAAATAATAGATTAAGGGGTAGAACCCCTTATCTGGGAGTATAAACAATAGGTTTGAGGATAGAACTCTTTATCCAAGAGTATAAATAGTGGATTAGGTTTTGGGATTAGGATTAGGGGGTAGGAATAGGGGAGTGAACTACAGTTACTCTGATCCTTCAAAATTGAAGGTACGTAGGCATAGGGTTGTACACCCTAGTGAGTATAATAATAAAAAAACTTAGGATTCTTTTGTAAAATAAATAACAAGTTAGACGACAAACAAACATACCCTAAAACTTAAGGAGGATCCCATTGAGTACAATGAAAGTGAGGGGTGCCTAACACCTTCCCCTCACTTAACCGACTCCCGAACATTAGGAATCTCTACCCTTAGGATTATGATTTTAGGTTTATCATTTATTTTCCTTAAAAAATATGATGGCGACTCGAATATTTTTTGCCGGCCGCGACAATACTTAACAAAAATTTGGGAGTTTGTAAGAGAAAATATATATCTACCGAAAAAACTGAATTATTGAAACAGGGAAAATGAAGTCATTGATAATATAGAAAAACATATGAGACAAATATTTTTATACACGGGAAAAATTTAAATATTTTAGATTGAACTTTATTTTTATATATGAAAAAAAGTGTATCGATGATCCAAATACTTTTATAATTGGGAACAAGTTTTTTATTTATCAAAATATTTTTATAAAAAATACCAACAGGTGTACGTGGGTATTGATTCTATCTTTTTTTTAAATATAAATTATATTTTTTATATTTATTAATTTTTATTAATCTTTTTTTTTAATTTAGACAAATGCGCGTCACTGACGGGTACCCGTGCGAAGGCACGGGTATCCCACTAGTCTATCATATAAGAAGATTATTTTAGTGCCCTTCTGCTTTTTCCTTCTGACACGTGGGTGTCTTTTAAAGCTTCCATTTCATTTCAATGGTCATGTATGTTTCTTTTATTTAAATTAATAGAAGACTCGTGCGTCTACACGAGTAAGATAATTTATATATTAAGTTACGTTTGATTTAGATTGATCAGAACATAGACAACAAATGTTTTTTTGAAAATTTGTTTTATTGAGTACATTGTTTAAAATTAAAAAAAAATTCAGAATATTAGGTTTAGTTTTAGGAAAAACTTTGTTTAAAATGTATAAAACACTGATAAGTAATAAAAACTTTGTAGAAATAATAAAAAAAATTTGTTCCTTCATTATGTGATTTATTCAAAAATTTAATATTAAAAGATAAACGTAATCATGGGTATAAGAAATGCATTAAAAAAGATTATAAAATAAATATAGTTAATGAGATAGGAGTTATAAATTAAATAAAAGAATTTAAAATTGTGAATGTTATAGAGTTAATAAGATGGGAGTTATAATTTAAATAAAAGTTACAATTTGAAGAATAAAAAATGAGTTGTTAAAATAACGTCCATTGTTGTTAAAATAACGTCCATGAAAAACGTGGGCCCAGTAGGAAATGAGATTTATGGGCCCAAGAATGATTTATAAAGGCAATTTGAGGGTTTCAAAGTACTTTCAGAAGCAACCGTGCAAACAAAACTTATAACTTTCTGAGTATTTGGTTGGTTGGATGCAACAAAGGCAAACGACAAAAAGGATGGCACAAAAAAATGCGAAGGAAGGCTCCATTAGGTATCATTTGTAATGTTTTGTATCCTTTGCATGTGTGTAATAATATTTATAGAAAGTTGAATCTGATTTAAGTTGTTGTTTCGTTATAGAAAGCTTAATCTGATTTAGCATGTATTTTGTGGTTTCGTTGTATTTCCTTGCATGTGTGATGAAAATTGTTTTGATATTGAATGTTGATTTACAAATACATTTACATGTTGATATACCTGTTTGATCTGGGATTTTATTTTTTTTTCAAGTTGATATTCTGATTCAATCGCATGTTGTGTTTTTTCGTAGTCCATCTCAAGCCTAAAGGGAAGAAAAATGGAGACAACTTCAACTGGAATTTGATTATCTGGAGTATGAAGAGGCTTGCGATGGGAGAAAAGGAAAGAAAAAAGTGATGTCATTTGAGAAGTTCAATCTTGCTAAAAAGAAATGAGAAACATCCCAAGTTGTAGTTGCCGATGAAATCCAAAACATCTCAACCAAACCTCCCTGTAGCCGTGATGCAATGTTATCTATATTCCATGGATCAACTAATTCCCGTATCAAATCCAAAATTTATTGTGTCATATAAACATTTAGTGGTATTTTGCAGGAATAAATGAATTATAGAACAACAAACTGACAATGGTGGGAAAAGTGAAAAACATGTTGGGTCTTCTCACATTTCAATTTCCTCGGACAGTGAGAGGTACTTCATTATATTATATAATACGTATTATTTTGTTAGGAAATAAGTGATCAGGATTTGGTGAGGCGTCCAAGATTCTATGTTTGGAAAAGAAAGATCTGTTCCGGGAAGACAGCTAGGAAGAATGTTTTAGTAAGTTCCATATTCTTTTTCATCATGATCTTAGTGGCTTTGTTATGCAATTTGTTGTACATTGAATGGATTTTAGTATATGTATAGCAAATTCTGCAGAAAGTTATAAGAGGGTCATTGCAAGATGGTCATAGTCGTATTCTGCTGGTTGATTATGATACTCAAGAAAGCTATGGTTGTGAGTTGCACCGTGCCGAAAGGTAGTATTGTGTTGAAAGGTATATAGGGCATGACTGGTATGAATTTGTTAGGAACAAACGACTGAAAAGAGGTGATCGGCTAGCATTTATACTCCGCGACCCACCATGTGACAAACTTGTTGTGAAGACCTTAAAGCGTTGAATGTCGGTTGACTTAGTAGGGTGGTTGATGTAACTATTTTGGTGTAATCATGAGAGTACCTTAGTAGGTTGTCAGTGTAGGGTAATGATGTTTCTTTTTTTGTTGTGGTTGTGTAGGATTAAAAAGACATAGTTATGTTAGAATTGTATTATCATAAAATTATGCATTTTGCTTAACTGAATCGATGAATGTTGTAACACCCAAATATAACATCATACATCAAAGCATGATTATTATACATGAATCCAAGTCTTTGGTACTGAAATACCACAAGTTCCTAGTTAACACAATATATACATTACATGCCCAAGCACTTAATACAAAAAAACTACGGCATAATGTATACAGGATGTTACAAAACACTAAGAACTAGATCAAATAATGATCTTAAAAATAATCTTCACAACGGAAGTCTTGCCATCCACAAAAGCCAAGATAAGTAAGGACAATCAAACGACCTTATCCTTACCCTTCGCGGAACCTGAAGCACCTGTAATATAATCAACAACATGGGGTGAGATATTAAATCTTAGTGAGTTCCCTATCTTATAGATTCTCTCGGCTTTACAAGGTTCTATCATCCTAACCCAAGTCAAAAGGGAAAGGAAGTGACCTTGAGTACATACTCTCACACTATATGGAAACATGTTCATGAGTTTACCAACTCAAAATATCACTAATCGATAACCTCACCAAGGCATCCCCTTTTCCCGTCCGCTTCTACATCTAGAAGTCGACCCGGGTCATGGATCCTTGTAGTTACTTGGTATACGAAATGGATTCGGGTTCTACGGGCCATTAACCGTTATGAACCGTCACTTCACACGGGCCATTAACCGTCATAAGTCTCTTTACCCGTAGGCTCCATTCATACTCACACGCGGGAATCAAACCTGCTAAGTAATTGTCCACACGTTTCAGAGGAGCTCGAGACTCATGAAACTGCAACTCAAGGGAAAACGATTACGATTACGTGATTTCACACACAAAAACGTGATTGCATTCGATAATCACAAGGCCACATTCGCCTTAAGCCCTCTTTTGCCTTTTCTCATAATCACAGTGGTTCACACATGTTCCATACTAGTGTTTCACTCTCTCCTAGACCAATACTCGTCACGGATGCACCGTTCTACATCGAGTGCCCGAGCATCGCCATCTAGGTTCTCTATCACAATCCTATCCACAACCTATAATTATATCATTAGGTTTGGGGTAAAGTTTCTCACTCTTCCTAATTCATTTTAAGCATGTTATTCTCTCAATCATGATTAACATCAATATTAGACAGGCATATTACAATTGCACATTTTGAATTTCATATAATAATTCAATCACAAATTACATAACCCTCAGGTTCCCTCCGATTTATTTAATCAGACACCGAAAACAATATTTTTCACCATTATCATGTAGTACATTTCCATAGCTTTCCATCGGTACCAAGAACACCTCGACCGGAAGCACGATTCAAAAGATATTAATTTTCTAAAATATTTTTCAAAATACAACAATGGTAACCGGTTACTCAATATAGGGTAACCAATTACTCGAAACAGAGCCAAAATGAGAGTTAGAGACACTTTTGGGTAACCGGTTACCTTATATAGAGTAACTGGTTACTTCATTCATTTTCTGCTCAGAATCACAAATTTTCAAAGGGTAACCAGTTACTCAATATAGGGTAACCGGTTACTCTGGGCGCAGAATAAAAAATACTTGTTTTAAGTGGATACTTTCCCATTCAATGTCATTCCAAACAAGTTCACACATAACAACAAGTTTCAACAGATGATTCTACATACATGTTGATTATCCCATGCAATTTATATGTCATTTTATCCGTTAGATATCATTGATTAGCAAAATTAACCATTTTCTCAATATCTAACTTAGCTCTAGAAACTTAAGAAATTTCGATAACAACTGTCTCTATCTAGAACCCACCTTAGAGTTGGATGATGATGAGAAAGATGAGATGAAAGAATGAAGAGTAGACGATGATTCTTGCTCTTGAGCTTCTAGGGTTTTTCTTCTCCTTCTTTCTCCCTTCTCCAACCTCTCTCTAACTTCTCTCTCTCAAATGTTACTATGTTTGGCAAAGGAGGAAAAATGAAATGATATAGAGAAATTCAATTAGATAGTTGTAGCGCGATTTTTGTGGTTTCGAATCACTATCGCTTTGGTATTACAGTTTGATTAATTTTTTATCCTATTGAGCTGATTAAGGAAGGGAAATAGATGTCTCCAATTAACCCTGCTTGCAAACTGAGGTTAAACAGTCAAAACTATTGGTTTATAGATGCTACAAAAGGGAGGTTAGTCTTTTAAGGTTCTTGGCTTAAAAACACGGTCTAGACTAGTTGTGAGGTTTCTGTGTTAGGTCTGATGCTTTTGATTGATATATGAAGGTACTGGATTTTGGGTTTTTGATTAGTATGCTCGCTAAGATTTTTGCAATCTTATGCCTACGTATTCCCGTTTAACGAAACAGGGAAATCAGAGCGATCGTAGTTCCTCCTATTCTATGGAAGGAAAAAGATTGTTTTAGTGTCTTGTTCAAAGCCCAAGACAGGAAGCTAAAGGTGGTTTGTATCTTGTTCAAAGCCCAAGATGTGAAGCTAAAGGGTTTTGGATGAGAGAGAATTTGTCATCTCTAAAGAGGAGTTGTTGCTGTTTGTATGCTGTGAGCAAGGCACAAATTTGATGCTAAAATGTTGATTGACTCAACCGAGGTTTCCTTATACAAAGCCTAAGAGGAGGCGATTGACCCAACAAGAGGGTGTTTATTATTTGTCTCGTACGAAGCTCGAGATAGAGGTTAAAAGGGTTGACTCAACAAGAGAGTACTAACAAGTGACTAACTCAACAAGAGAGTGATTTTATATGTGTCTTGTACGAAGCCCAAGACGGAGGCTAAAAGGTTTGACTCAACAAGAGAGTACTTTTATCTGTCTTATACGAAGCCTAAGACGGAGGCTAAAAAGGTTGACTTAGCAAGAGAGTCTTGAACATGTGATTGACTCAACAAGAGAGTTTTTTATACTCAATAAGAGAGTGTTTTGCTATCTCGTACGAAGCCCGAGATAGAGGCTAAAAGGAGATCGACTCAACAAGAGAGTCTTTTATACTCAACAAGAGAGTGTTTTATATGTGTCTTGTATGAAGCCCAAGGCGGAGGCTAAAAGTGGATTGACTCAACAAGAGAGTCTTTTATACTCAACAAGAGAGTGTTTTATATGTGTCTTGTATGAAGCCCAAGACGGAGGCTAAAAGGGAGATTGACTCAACAAGAGAGTCTGAAAAGGTTAGCTCCGCTGGGGAGAGTCATTGTACAAAGCCCAAGAGGAGGCTGACTTCTGCCGGGGATTATTGAGATCCCGAGACAGGTCAAAGTGGGAGAGCCCTCATGAGAGAGGTCGGGTTTCAGTGGGAGATTGGCCCAAAGTGATCGGTGTTTCTTCCTATGTTTGAAAGGAACTTGAGAATATGTTTGAGACTCAAGGGGGTTTTGACTGTCCAAGTCTAGAGTTTTATCTATTGTACAATGCCCAAGAGGAGGCACATGCATTAAGGGATGAGTATCAACCCTAAAGTGGCCAGAGGTTTGACACTGGAAAGACAGCTCTTAGCAAAGGATGACTAAGTTCTGTCTTATACCTTTAAGAGGTCGTCAGGGTCCTTGTATTAAGCCCAAGAGAAGGCATGAGAACTTCTTAGAAGCCGAAGGGTCCTTGTACAACGCCCAAGAGGAGGCGGGGATGCTTTTAGGAAGCCTATGGGTCCCCAAACCAAGAAAAGTTCAAGAAATGCAATTCACAGAGAAGAGATCATTCCAGGAAAGTTCGATAATTTGGAAGAAACTCAAGAGATGCTATTCACGGAGAATAGATCAACTATGGGGAGTAGAGTTTCTTTGACAATTTCTAAGAGGGACAGTCTGAGAAAAGGTTCACCGAGAATACTGCCTTTCTCTTTGTTCTATATTGTTTAACCCCAAGAGAAGGGAAGACTGTATCTGGAATCCTACGGGGGATCTAGTTTTGTTTGTATTTAAGAGTGACCAACAAGGCTTTACTTAGTGCTAGACGTATTTGCCGGGGAAAACTCTAAATAACTATACTAGTATTACACAGTTGATATTTGACAAGTATATAAAAGGAGGTGAAAGAAGACTTACAGTGAAGCAGCCCCACAATACAGTTATATACATATGAAAGCGATAAATGAAAGTGGATAAACACTTACCCGTTATAGAGCTTCCATGCTGTTTTGTTAGTTGTTCAACAAAGAAAGTTTTGATAACAATATTGTATTCAAAATCAAAGGAGAAAGTGCTTTGAAAAGTTTGTTGGAGCTTACAGCTCAAGGAGAGGCCCAAGCTTTAACTATGATTGCACCGTTGTTTTGAAAACTGTACAGAGGGACTTATACAATATGCGAGGCCCAAAAAGTTTTTGTGTACAAGGGGGGTTGGGTCTTACACTCTATTAGAGGCCCAAAGTGTTTTTGTACAAGTGATGGGGCTTACAGCTCAAGGAGAGGCCCAAGGTTTTATTTTGAACTGACGATCGTGCCGAGGTTTCTTTCTTTTAACACAGAGGGACTTATATAATATCTGAGGCCCAAAAAGGTTTTGGTTTAAAGGGGATTGGGTCTTACACTCTATTAGAGGCCCAAAGAAATTTGAAGAAAAGAAATGGGGCTTATAACACGAGGGTAGGCCCAGTTATTTTTGTTAAAAAGGCGACGATCGCGTCGAAATTTCTAAAACTGTATCGGGACTTATACAATGCACTGAGGCCCAAACTATTTTATTTACAAAGAGGTAGGACTTACACTCTATCAAGAGGCCCATGAGTGTTTGAAAATGATTGACGAGGGTTGAATAAACCAAAACCCTAATTTTGTTAAACAATTAATAAAAATTAATGAGTGGTAATCTTGGATCAATGTTTCTAAAATCATGTTTTAGTCCATAAAATGATTGAAAACCATTTAAGTTTGGAAAATCAAGAGAAAGAAAATTTTCAAAATGTTGAAAAACAAATAAAAATTAATTCTTTTCAAATATATCAAATATGTGAAATAAATAACATTTTTGGGGAATTTTTGTAAAATAAAATATTTTAACATTTTTGTGAATTATTAAAAAAATAATCAACTCAAAATCATTAAAATTCAGAGAGAAATTAATTTTTGAATCAATTAAATAAAATCACAAAAAATTCAAATATTCAAATATTTGAAAAAGGGTGCCAAGAACATATTGTTCTTGGCCGCGTGCCCTGTTTTGCCCAGATTTGCGTTTTCTCATCAATCTCACTGAATACTTGATGGAATCATACAATCCACATATCAATCTGCTCATTTTCAACTCACGATCATGTCTATGGTCTTTAATTTCATTTATTTTAAGCATGGAATGAGAAATCAAAACAAAACCTCAAGAACCCTAACTTGTGCATGAAGGCTGATAAATTTGACACACGATTCATACAAAGTAATCAATAGAGAGGAAACATTCTTTGCATGATTATGAACATTTGGCAAAAGTTTTGTGCGAGGAAATATGCATAAATTAGGAGATGACTAAGTTTAGGCTTACCTGAAGGTCGTGGCAGCAAGAGCAACTTGATTTTTGAGTTAGAGGTATTACATATGAGTTGTGATGATCTGAACAGCTTCCCTACACCATATGGAGTGTGTTTGAAAACTTGGATTGATTTGAAATGAACTGGAATAGATTATGTCACCTCAACTGCAACTTTGTTGAAACCTTGAGCAAATGGATGATGATTTCATGAATTTGGTGTTCCAGTTGTTGGTTTAGTGTTTGATCAGCTCACATATGATATTTATGAGGTGGGTGTGTGTGATTGGTTTGGTTGGAATAGCTCTCAAACTCAAAACCCGATAGTGACTTGCCTTAGAAGGAAAAATTGGAAGTGAGAAGGAGATTTTGAGGAAAGCATCTGTTTGATGGCTTTGGTGTACTTAAACTGATCACAAATGAGCTCTATTTATAATAGAGCAAGTTTGTTTTGGCTGCAATAGTGAATGGCAACTACAGCAGAGGTTTGGCCAATGGTTGCATTTTGGAATCTCAAGTCTCCTCTAGCCATTGACTAGAGGTTAGAGCACAGGCTTCTGGTTCCCTAGTTCAGAGATCATCCTTGACTCATTCAGTTGGAAATGGTCCAGTCCATGCCACCTTGGTGCATCCATTGAATGCTCCAAAACAAAATTGGAGTCTTGTCCCCTCTTTAGGGTTTTTTAGGTTTGTCATGCTATTTTTAGTTCCAAAGACTTGGGAGGCTTATGGCTCAGTGTTTGTCCCTCCTTGGTCTCCCCTTGAGGTGTTCAGATGGATAAACATATTTGTCATTTGCACAAATTGCTCAAATCGAGCAAAATGCACAAATCTGCCTAGTTATGACAGTTTGCAGCAAGGCACATTGCCATTGTCATATCTCATGGCTCAAGTGGAGTTTCATGGGGTTCTTGGCCATTTTGGAAAGCTCTCATATGATACAATATATGTGTGATCATAGCTTGTCTTGACACTTTTGGGATCCAAGTGAAAAATGCCCCTACATTTGGAAAAAAGTGAAACAAATTCTGACTTAGTGAAAATTTCACTAAGCGTTGGAAAAAAGTGACATTTTCACTTTTTGTCATTTTGGTCACTCTATAACTTAAAATTCACGAGGAATTGGAATGAGGTGTAGTTGACACTTTTAAAGTATTCCATGAGAGCTACAAATTCATCTTTGGATCAGCCAAAATGGTTGCTTGGATCTCAAGTTAGGATCCTTGGAAGTTGGTACCCTTGCCACTTTGTTCCATAACTTAGAAAATTTCGAAGTTTTTTTATGGTTACCCCTTTTACAAGTTATCCCACTTTCTTTGATTTTTCTTGATGAATGATGATTCAAATCACACATTAACATCATTTTAGGGTTAGGGAACCATAATTGATAAAAAAATCAAAAAGTCAAACTTTGACTTTTGTGCACAGTTGACTTTTTATCAGATGAATTCCAAACTGTGCGATCCTCTATGAAATTAAGTCCTTGACCTAAATAAAACGT
Organism: Lathyrus tuberosus; assembly: GCA_022829125.1. NCBI lineage: Eukaryota > Viridiplantae > Streptophyta > Magnoliopsida > Fabales > Fabaceae > Lathyrus > Lathyrus tuberosus. Next base: position 648,432 of record JALAZF010000035.1, read on the forward strand.
GATGGATTGATTCCATAAGTGTTATAGGGTGTATTGAATCATGTCCCAAGGTTTGGGAGCATGTCCAGGTTAAAAGTCAAAGGCACAATTGACTTTTTCCGCGAAACCCTAGTTGTGGTTCTGATGAACTTGAAACTTGTGGATCAAGCTCCTTGGGTCAATCCATTGTTGCAAATGGATCAATGTAGTGTATTGGAGACCCTCAAATCATGTCTTGAGGTCTTGGCTCATGTTATGTCCCAAAAGTCAACTTAGGGGTGAATTAGGTCAAGAAACCCTAATTCCTGATATTTGGTGAATGCATCCCCTGAGGATAAATTGACTTGATGATTGGGTCCATGAGGTACCATGGAGTATCTTAGGTTATGCTTTGAAGCATTGGCTCATGCCTAGAGGAAAAATTCCATATGGAGGCCCTGGTCGACCAAAACCCTAATTTGGTGACACTGTCGATCTTGAGGCTTAATCCACCTGGAAAGTTGCAGGTTTGTGCTTAATCCTTGATGTGGGAGTCCTCTTAATCCATTGTGGATGTTTGAGAGGTTTATACAAGTTGAAGATCATGTCATTTCTGGATTGATCCTTTGTCTAAGGCTCAGAGAGGGCTTGAAACCCTAATTATTGTTTGTAGTGAATGTTCACCCATGGGGAGACTGATGAGGCATAATGATACACCCATATCGTGATGATGATTTGCACAATGATGGGAAATCTTAGTGGTCAAAATTTGGGGTATGACAGATGCCCCTATTTAATCTTCTTGGACCCAAAGGTGTGAATGGCGAAGGTATTCAGGCATTTGGGGTGCAAGAGGATTAAATATCGGAATACCCGAAATTTTGGTGGTGGTTAGGAATGGTAGTTCACACATCCTTCTTCTTTTGCTAAGCAATGATGTTTAGAAAAGGTAAACTTCCCTTCGATCCTGCTCTTCAGCCAAGGAACTGGTCTCAGTTTTCTTTTGAAATAAACTTCCCCTCGATCCTAGTTTCCTACCAAGGAACTGGTCTAAGTTTCTGATGTAAACTTCCCCTCGATCCTGGTTTCCTACCAAGGAACTGGTTTAAGTTTATGATGTGAACTTCCCCTCGATCCTGGTTTCCTACCAAGGATCTGGTCTAAGTTTCTGATATAAACTTCCCCTCGATCCTGGTTTCCTACCAAGGAATTGGTCTCAGTTTCTTTTGTCAATAAACTTCCTTGACAAGGGACGCTATTCGTAGCGGTTTTACTCAAACTTCTCGCCAAGTTTTCCTGGGGAGATGCCATTTGATAGAAAAAATTTGGATGTCAGAGTTGTTGGGGAACCTAGTCGTCTGAATTGTAGAGGTGTACAAACTTCTTTATTGGAGACGCCATTTTTCGACTCTATCGGGGAAAACGAGTCTCTTGAGAGACTGCTTCCGGCTTGGGGATATTACATTATACTTTTCTTCGAGATCTTTTCGGAGAAATGCCATATAATTTGTCCCAATTTTGAGGTGCTGATGACTTCATTAACATTGACTTTACTGGAGAGAAAAATCAATGCGTTGCTGAGAGTCTTTGATTGCGAGGATTTCTCTGGGGATTTTCCTTAATCCGGGAAAGCGAAGATGTCATCTGGTGAAGAGTGACATTTGTCGAAGGTTTTCTTGTCTTTCAGAGGTTCAAGTTATCAAAGTGGTCAAGGGACCAACTTGTATCCAGAAATAAACTAGAGGAGAGATCGTTTAGATGGTTCACTTCCTGACGAGGAAAGAATGGACAAATCGATTGAGAGGACTTTTATCACTTGGGGATAAGACTGACCAGAGTGATAATGATGCAATATGAATGTGAATGTAAATCGATAATGCATGATGTATGTATGCTTATGCTGACAAAACTGACGCGACATACAGACTAGTAGATGAACACGACTGGATACTCGGCCACAGTGGGAGATGAAAAGTATCACTGGTTCACGATAGCAATTATGCCTTGCTTAGGAGAGATAGTCCCTGTGGGGAACAATCGTTGGTCGGGCTTAGGAGGTAAGAACTCTGTCGGGGGGTGTCAGATGAAACATTCGCATCTGACACAGTTGATCCTTCATTCAGGCGTACTGGTTTAGAAGGAGTACTTTGATTCCGCACTTTGAGGTTCGAACACCTCTGGAGAAGCGATCGATGTTCTTTCGATGTTCAACGGTCAAAAGAATTGCCATCTTTATTTTAAAGCAGAAAAAATTGACAAGTAAATTCATTTTTGTTTTATTTCAAGAATAGTTAATCATGTTAAAACGTCATTCTGTAAAGCTAAAACAAATGAGAATTGCAAACAACAGCACTAGAGCTCAAAGTTTATTGATAGGATGGAAATAAGCCAAACGCGTGATTCCATAGAGTATTTACAAAGTTTAGAAAATGGTAATTTTAAGGGAAAAGGGCTACATTGAAACATAACGACCACTATCCTTCTACTAACTTTGAATTCTGGGTACCTTGAGCTTCTGTCGAAGATGACTTTGTCTCGAGTTTTCTGGTGGATGACATGACTGCGGAGGAGCTGAACTGATCAGACGTAGTTACTTGCCATTAATCCCTAACTTTTGCCTGGATTGTACTTTGAGATTTCCAATCCACTGGGATGATTTTTGATTATGTCTCTAATTTTTGCCTGGACTGCCCTTTCGGGTTTTCAATCCACCGAGACGTTTTTTTTAGTTTAGGCGAAGTATTTCTTGACTACGTCAACATTCGTGGGGTAGGTGAATTCCTCTCCATCCATGGGTGCAAGTCTCAAGGCGCCGCCTGAGAAAGCTTTCTTGACCACATATGGGCCGTCATAATTCGTAGTCCATTTACCCCGAGAATCAGTGAGAAATGATTGTATCTTTTTGAGCACAAGGTCTCCTTTTCTGAAGATGCGAGGTCGAACCTTTTTTTCAAACGCCTTCTTCATTCTCTGTTGATACAACTGACCATGGCATAATGCCGTTATTCTCTTTTCTTCGATCAGATTCAGTTCGTCGTGCCGACTTTGACACCATTCAGCTTCTGTAAGCTTAGCTTCCATTAATACCCGAATTGATGGGATCTCTACTTCGATGGGGAGCACTGCTTCCATGCCATATACTAGAGAGAAAGGGGTTGCCCCTATTGATGTGCGGACAGATGTTTGATAACCGTGAAGAGCAAAGGGTAGCATCTCGTGCCAGTCTTTGTAGGTTATAACCATCTTTTGAACGATTTTCTTGATGTTCTTGTTAGCCGCTTCTACCGCTCTGTTCATCTTGGGTCGGTAGGGAGATGAGTTATGGTGTTCGATTTTGAACTCAGCGCACAACTCCTTCATCATCCTATTATTCAAGTTAGATCCATTATCAGTAATGATCTGGCTTGGAACACCATAACGACAGATGAGATTGTTTTTGATAAATCGGACCACCACTTGTCGAGTTACATTGGCGTACGATGCTGCTTTAACCCATTTGGTGAAGTAATCAATGGCTACCAGAATAAACTGATGTCTGTTAGAAGCTTTAGGTTCAATTATGCCAATCATGTCGATTCCCCATATGGAAAAAGGCCATGGGGAAGAGAGAACTTTGAGATGTGTAGGCGGTACATGGATTCTGTCAGAGTATATCTGACACTTGTAACACCTTCACATGTACTTGTAGCAGTCGAATTCCATGGTCAACCAGTAGTACCCTGCTCTTAAAATTTTTCTCGCCATTGTGTGTCCGTTGGCATGAGTGCCAAAGGATCCTTCGTGAATTTCTTTTATCAGCATGTCTGCTTCTGGTCTGTCTACACATCGGAGCAGGACCATGTCAAAGTTTCTCTTATAGAGAGTATCACCGCTCAGGAAGAAACTGTCGGCCAGCCTTCTGAGGGTCTTTCTGCCCTTTCTTAGTGCCCCAGGTGGGTACTCTTGTTTCTGAAGGAAGTATTTGATATCGTGATACCAAGGTTTGTCTTCTATGACTGCTTCGATCGTGAAAATGTAGGCGGGCCTCTCAAGGCGCATTATGTCGATCTTAGGTACGTCATTCCAATGACCTACACTAATCATGGAAGAGAGAGTGGCTAATGTATCAGCCATGTGATTCTCTTCACGAGGGATATGATAAAACTCGATTTTGTTGAAGAAGGGTAACAACCTTCTCGCATAATATTTGTAAGGAATCAGTCCTGATTGGTATGTGTTCCAATCTCCTTTGATCTGATTGATAACCAGGGCTGAGTCGCCATATACATCTAAGTTCTTAATCCTTAAGTCAATCGCTTCTTCGAGACCCATAATTCAAGCTTCGTATTCGGCCTCGTTGTTTGTACACTTGAATGTCAGTCGGGCGGTGAAAGGAATGTGGGTACCCTGAGGTGTTATGATGATTGCCCCAATTCCGTTTCCATAAGTGTTGACAGCTCCGTCAAAGATTAGCCCCCATTGGGGACCTGATTCTGGCCCTTCACTGGGTAGCGGTTCATCGCAATCTTTCATTTTTAAATACATGACATCTTCATTTGGGAAGTCAAGCCCGATTGATTCTTGATCGTCAATCGGTTGATGAGCTAAATGATCGGCTAAAATACTTCCCTTAACGGCTTTCTGAGCGTGGTATTCTATGTCGTATTCTGATAACAACAACCGCTCGAATAGTTTTGACAGGTGGGTCACATGCTCCTCCTCTATTTTAGATTTGGCAATCATATCATCGACATATACCACGATTTATTTATGTATCATGTCATGAAAAAGAGTAGTCATGACCCGTTGATAGGTTGCCCCGACGTTCTTTAAATCGAACGACATTACCTGTAATAAAAAGTACCCCATGGGGTAATTAATGAAGTTTTCTCCATATCTTTCGGCGCCATTTTGAGATGATTATAGCCCGAGAATCCATCCATGAAGGAGAAAACTTTAAATTTTGCTGTACTGTCTACCAGCATGTTAATGTGTGGTAAAGGAAAGTCGTCCTTTGGACTAGCCTTGTTTAGATCTCTGTAATCCACACACATTCTGACCTTTCCATCCTTTTTGGGAACTGGTACGATGTTGGCTAACCATTGAGGATATTCTGATGTGGCGAGGAAACCTGGGTCAATCTATTTCTGTATCTCCTCTTTGATTTTGATGGCCATGTCTGGGTGAGTTCTTCTCAACCTTTGTTTTACTGGCGGACATTCCGATCTCAACGGTAAATGATGTTCCAAGATGCTGGTATCCAACCCTGGCATGTCTTGGTAGGACCAGGCGAATACATCGGGGAATTCTTTGAGAAGCTTTGTCAAACTTTCTTTGACAATCGGACTGAGCAGTGCCCCAATCTTAATTTCTTTTCTCTCTTATTTTGAACCCAAGTCGACCGTTTCCAACGGCTCTTTGTGAGGTTCAATAGACCTTTCCTTTTGCCTGAGTAATAGGGATATCTCCTCTGGAATTTCTTCGTCATCTCCTTATTCAGCCTCAAATACCGGGAATTCAAAGTCGGGAGAAGGCATTGGATCGTATGCTTCAATGAGGTTTAAAACAAGCAATCTGCATGACGTGATGATTTGTTTTAGAAGAGATAGAGAGAATGCAAGAGTGTGTGCAGTGTATTTTCTTTGGAAAACTGCTTGTTTTTATTATCGAGTTATTTTTTAGGATTACCATTTTCTGAAAAACGAAAAGAGAAAACAACAATAAATGTGAAAATTACAGAACGACGTTATTTTATTTATGAACTTGTCGATTCTTGAAACTACAGCCTTATAAAACAAAACTCTGTCGCTTTGGGCGAAGCGAAGAGGGATATTTACAGAAAGTGAGCCCTATCAAAACATCTGTTTCACCTGGGCAGGGTGAAAGGTTAAAGACGACAATTACTTTGACTTATGAACAATCTTCGGAACATCGACTGCAACCCATTGGCGGCGAACTCCTCGGTGAATTACAAAGTCCGGTACATTCCTTGATTTGTCTTCAGAAATAACACTGATTTCTGGCGGAGCAGGATCATTGGAATCTGTCTCCCAGGCAGAGTTGTTGTAGGAGGATTCCTCTGTTGTATTCTGCATAGTATTTGTGCTCTTAGGTGAATCTCCCCATCCAGTTGGCTGGATGTCTTCGAGCCTGATACGAGAGCTCTCAGGAGCAGTGTACTTGACCATATAGTCGAACTTTCCACTCGGTTGTCCCAGGGTGTCCCATACTTCTTTGGAACTGGAGTCATCTCTTTCGATGACGTTGACCTCGGGAAAAGCATAGTTGATGAATTATAGTCCTGCAAACTTTGCGAATTCATCGTCGTGCTGGATATTTTCTGAAGGACCTGAGTGTTGGTCCCATGACATGGTGGGGACGCAGTATTCTGTTCAATGATGCTCAGCCGATTTTCATTGTTCGGCTGATTTTCTTGCCCTAAGTCTCCTGGGTACGGCTTCCAGATAGGTAAGCCATCCATCGGGCCATAATAGTCGTGGTCAAAGTTGTCTTTCATCAGAGTGTCTTCCTCTAATGAGTTTGGTGGAGCACGACATCCTTCCGGATCACAATCTGTATATCATTTTGACGTCTGACCTTGGTATAAATCTCGGACTCTGTGCGGGATAGCAAAATGGCGTAGGCACCTCTTCCTGAGACATATAACCGTCCTCATTAAGATATGACTTCCACTCCTCATCCGTATCGGAGGAGTCTCCCTCGTCGATGGTATGAACTTCTTGACATATTGGGTGAAGGAAACCTCCACTATGGAAGAAATCCTGAATGGGATGAAAACTTTCATCGTTAGTAGCAGTCTGGGTACAGGTTACAGAAAAACCAAGACCTTTCTTTATTTTGTTATCAATAGGAATGACAAGATGTCCCCATCCTTTTACACTGTTACTTTTGATCACTTCGAGAGCATCTTTGTACGAGGAAATCGGTGTTCCTTTTTCTGACTAATTATCATTGCTCACCGAAAGTGCTTGGAACTGAGTTCCAACAACCTCATCGGGTTCTACACAAGTAGATAATGATAGGTTACTCATGATCAAGGCTTGTTCTCCACAGACCGTGACGAGTTAATCGTTCTTGATGAACTTCAGTTACTGGTGCAGTGTCGAAGTGACTGCCCCATCCTGGTGTATCCAAGGTCTTCCCAACAAACAGCTGTATGTTGCTCGGATGTCCATGACCTGGAAAGTGACTTGGAAAGTATGAGGACCGATAGTTATGGGAAGGTCGACTTCGCTGATAACTGTTTTTCGAGACCCGTCAAATGCTTTGACGATGACCTCACTGCCCCTCATCGGGGATCCTTTGAATGATAGTCGCATTAGAGTGGACTCCGGCATATCATTGAGAGCCAATCTGGTATCTACCAGTACACTGGCTAAGGCATCGTCCTGGCAGTTGACTGTGATATTGAGCGCCATGTTGTGACTTTTTCCTTCCTCTGGCAATTCCTCATCACTGAACCCTAAGTTGTTGCAGGAAGTGATGTTAGAGACGATGCTATCGAACTGTCGTATTGACACATCCTGTTCCACAAAGGCCTACTCTAAGACTTTCTGCAGATCCTCCCTGTGAGCCTCGGAACTGAGTAGAAGAGATGACACAGAGATCTTTGAAGGAGTTTGTAACAGCTGATCAACAATGTTGTATTCACTCCTTTGGATGAGCTTTAGTATCTCATCATCATTCTTTGAAAGGTCGGGATCACTGGATTGTCCGATTGGTGGATTGGGAACTTCTGTCTGAGGTTCCTTTTCTCTGTTAGGTTCTCCAACTCCTCGGTTGAAGATTCGACCGCTCCGTGTTACTCGACTGATGCCTGCAATATTCACGACGGAGGGTAATGGAATTTCCTTTCCATTCTCAATTATTGTTGCACCGTATTTGTAAGGGATAACCTTAGTTGATTCATATGGTACTGGTCCTGGTAGATAGATAACTACAGGAGCCTTCTGATTTTTCTGACTGTCGTAAGTAACTTCAATCAGTTTCTGGTTAAGAACTTTTGATTCATCAAGTAGAGGGATGATGGCACAAACATCTTTGGTCCTCTCCCGATCAGAGATTACAACGACATCTTTGATTTGATCAGTGAAATAGTCGGGCATCAAGTTGATGGGCCCCGAAACTAGACATGGTTGAATCTCTTTGCGGTCCAACTGACTCTGAAGGGCTGCTCATACGAGGTAACATCCTTGGTTATTTTCCGAGCAAACTCTACAGCGCTCGTAGTTGTGTGGTGTCACCCGGCCACGTCCGCTTTAAATGCAGTGTAACCTCACTAGGTCTGTTTCCATTGATCGAACATCCTGACTATAACGCCTAGTAGGGTTCCCGTCGATCATACTGACTTGTTGGGTGTCTTCATCTAGATAGATTGGAAGCCACCAATGATTTAACAAGTGTTGCAAAGTTCTTTGAACAAGAGCACATCCCTGGTCACTCTCACAACATCCTTTACAGTTCTGATAATTATGCGAAGTTAGAAAGCCGAGCTGGACTTGCTTAGCGTGTAATTCTACCAAGCTGGTATTCATCAAGCGAATATCGAAGATATGAATCATGTTGATCTGACTAGGATTTTTATCATGGTAGTCCTGGATCCACCCAAGATCCATCTGACGCTGGAGGGCCTCTTGTACAAAAGAGCATCCCTGATTATTTACCGAGCAAATCAGACAGAAATTGTAATCGTGTTGCGGCAGATTATGATATTGGCTTTGGCTTGAGTGCATTACCACCAAGTTGACATTCATTGCACGGATGTCGTGGTTCTGAATGATGTTGGAATTCGTGTAAGTCATGTTGACCCCACGAATTCGGTGCTCTTGGATCCATCCGAGATCCAATTGTTCCTGTAGAGCTGATTGCACCACAGAACATCCTTGATTGTTCTTAGAGCAGATATCACACTGGTGATAGTTATGAGGTGGTATATGGCCATACCCACTCTGTCTGCGATGCATCTTGACCAGATTGGTCCTCAATAAGAGTACATCATGAATTTAATAGTTGTCGTTAGACTCTCCCTCTATCAAATTGACTGCAGCTTTCTCGTGTTGAGGCAACGGGTTCGTGAGAACATTCATATTCGTATCTTTGAAAGATAAGACCCCGCTCCTAACAAGCTTTTGTACGTCGAATTTGAAACTGAGACAGTTTTCTATGTTATGCCCTGGTCCTCCTTGATGGTAAGGACAAGTATGATCCGCCTTGAACCAAAAAGGAGGATTTTCCGATATTGTAAGAGGAGACCTGGTTTGGATGTGCCCCTTGACTAGTAATAGTGGAAACAGTTCTACGTACAACATCGGTATAGGGTCAAACCCTAGTGGTCGTGTTGTATGGTTGTTGTTGTATGGAGGACGAGCTTGCTGAAGAGGCTGTTGTGTCCTTTGCTGATATTGTTGTTGATTCGGTTGGCTTTGCGCAACCTGAGATTGATACGTGGGAACAGGCGCAGGGTTGATAGCAGGAGTTACAGCTGCTACTGGTTGGTATCGTCACCTTTGCTTTCCGAGAGAGATATTCCCAATATCCTGCTCTTTTTTCTTAGGGAGAGCACTACCGTATCTTTTTGTACTACTTGATGGTCCAACATCTTTAACTAAATGTCCTTCTCAGACGGCTTCCTCAAGACGAACTCCCATGCCCACCATCTCGATGAAATCACTGGGCGTACTGGCAACCATTCTGTCATAGTAAAATGAGCTTAAGGTTTTCAAGAAGATCTTTGTCATCTCTTTTTCCTCAAGAGGTGGACAAATCTGAGCGGAAATTTCACGCCATCTCTGAGCGTACTCCTTAAAGGTTTCCTTGTCCTTTTGTGACATCGATCTGAGTTGATCTCTGTCTGGTGCCATGTCCAGGTTATACTTATACTGCTGAACGAAGGCGGTGCCAAGATCTCTGAAAGTAGTGATCTTAGTGCGGTTTAAACCCATGTACCACATTTGAGTGCGGCACTGGTTAAACAATCCTGAAAGTAGTGAATCAGTAGCTCCTAGTTCTTTGTCTGAGTTGACATTCACCGAGCGTACATCACCAAGTGACTTTGAGGGCAAGAGTTACCCTTGTACTTTTCAAATTCGGGCACTTTGAATTTGTGCGGAACTTTCACATTGGGGACCAAACAAAGATCTGCGGCGTCTTTTCCAAATAGATCCTGACCGCGAATGGCTTGCAGTTCTTTCTGCATCTCCAGGAATTATTCCTGGAACTCATTCAATCTATCGAACATACTTTCGTTTCCACCAGACAGTATCTGTGGAATCTGTCCTTCCAGGATAGTGTGTACCACAGGTGCTGGTATAGTCATCATGGTCGTGACTCTAGGTGTCTCCCGAAGTTTGTAACCTTCAGGAGTTGCTGTCATGCCCCTGGAATCTTCGCTTTCCTGAAGTTTGTAACCTTTAGGCCTAGCGGCTCCTGCTACAGTTTCCAGATCTTCCATGATCGGCGGAATATATCCTTCCGGGATATAGTTGAGTGGCATGCCCCAGGGATGATCTTTCGGCATTTTGTACCTAGGATTATACTTCTCCACTATGGGCGTTGATGTGGTCTCTGAGATCACAGTCCTTTGTTGTTGCATCTGAGCTTCTGCTGGAGCTTGCATGTTATTATGAAGCTTTCTCAGATCCTCTTTCAGAGTGTCGATCTCTTCTCTCAACTCTCTGTTCTCTTCCTCGAGATCATATATCTTTTTCTGTCGATTGGCCCGATTATTGTACAAATGAGACACTTTGACTCTAGAATCGAGACACAAACGTGAGATTCGCGGGGAAGAAGAATGCGTTTATGCAAGAATGATGATATGCAATGATTAATTATTTTTGTTTATTCAAAGTAAACTTCGACAATAGGATTGTAAATATCAAACAGTGGGGAAACCCCGTTTTATTGAATTCAAAGATTGCGGAAATGGAAATACAGTAGATTACAAAGTGTTGTAAAAGGAAAAATCTAAACAAATGGATCCTGAGTCCTCTCTGAAGAGAGCTCAGGTGCTGGTTCTGGTACTTTCCTTTTCTTTGACCGAGGCTCTTGAACCGTTGTCAGGTTGTCATTCCTTTGCCAGGTGAAAGGAGCGAGGAAATTCCTCTGGTCATCTTGATTTCTCTACAGCATGTTGCTATAAAATCTCAATCAGAGCATCTTTATCTTTTAACAATTGCTGTAGTTTCTTACACTCCACATTGAGAATGCGGTACTTGTTCCTCCAAGACCTCTTCTCCTGCTGAACTTTGTTGAGAGAAACCTGAAGTATTTCCATATCAGACATAAAATAAAGGATAGGGTCCCTTAACAAAAGAACTTCCTGATGAGGGTAAGGCATCCTCAGCTTAAGAGCTCTAGTTTGTACCCAGTGGAGATAAGGCTCCACCGAGACGCAATCCGATTTTCCTAGAGACTCTCTTCCTTTCCTATGAACATGTTTCCAAGCATGAACTATTTCTGTCTTTAGTGCCCTGTCGTTTTCTCCTTCCTTGAAGAAAATACCTTCCAGATGAGCATTCTGCGGGACATGCCTCATCGGGTATCCGAATTGACGACGAACTAAAGCTGGATGATAGTTGATTCCTCCCTTAGTTCCTATAAGGGGTACATTTGGGAAATTTCCACAACGGTCAATGATTCTGATCCTATCATAGATTCGATTGTACCAGTCTATGTCAGAGTTGGTAAGAGACATGATTCTCTGCGACCAACGTAAAGTATTCTTTTGATCCCAAAAAGCAGCAGACTTGGGCAAGTGGGAAATAAACCATTTGTAAAGTAGGGGTACACAGCATGTGATCATTCTTCTGCTGTATAAATTCCTTAAGTGAACAGAATGATACGCATCTGCGAGTAAGATTGGTACAGGATTTCCAATCAGACATATCTTAATAGCATTGACATCTACAAAGTTATCGATGTTGGGAAACAAAAATAACCCGTAGGTGAGCAAAACAAAGATGCTCTCGAAAGCAGGCACATTCCCTATACTGGAAAAGTACATGGCTTTCTTTATCAGAAACTGGGCTGGCAAACCTTGGATACCACCCCTAGTGGTCATGTGAGTCCTGACTTCTGACTCATCCAAATAAATTGCTCTTGCAATGGTTTGATAATTTGGAATTTCTTCCAGTCCAGAAAAGGGAGCTTGATTAGTGATATGTAAATCAGTCAGGTGAGAATACTCCTCCAGTGTTGGTGCTAGCTGATAATCTGGGAATGTGAAATAGTGATAAATTGGATCGTAGAACTGAATGAGTGTAGACATGATTCCTTCAATTACATGGACCCTTAATAGGGACAACAGTCCCCCATACTTGGTTCTGAAAGCCTCAGGGTTGGTGATCATCCTCACCAATCCTCTCAAATCCTCTAGTTTTGGAACCTTGAAGGTGTACTTGTGAGTTTTTCTTCTACTGAAATCCATGACGCAATCTCTTTATCTGACAATTGCAATCATTGTCTTAGTTTAATTCGAAAAAGAGAAACTAGAAGAGAAATTTTTCTTTGTTTAAATTTTTTTAAAATGGATGTATGAATGCAACACACAAAAACATAGAAAAAACATGGGGTCAAAGGGTCGGTGTCATGAAGTCAAGGCTCTACCCATCCCCCAAAGGTTTATACTGGTGATTTTTTGTACCTGTCCACAAAATCATTGACCCCTCTTGGGATAACAACAGCAAGCTGTAGAGAGCGATTTTGGATGTGGTTGCGATGCACTACCGCTCTTTGGCATCTACAGCTCGATTCATTTTTTATCCTATTAAAGCCGATGAAGGAAGGGAAATAACCCTGCTTGCAAACTGAGGTTAAACAGTCAAAATTGTTGGTTTACAGATGCTACAAAGATTCGGGGTCTCTATTGGGTTTATTTTGTTAAAAGTAGTGTTCGGTCGATTGGTGGGAGGTTAAGATGTTAGGACGGATGTATGAAAGTATGGGATTTTGGGTTTTTGTTTAGTGTGCTCGCTAAGATTTTTTCTTGCAATCTTATGCCTACGTATTCCCGTTTACCAAAACAGGGAAATCAGAGCGATTGTAGTTCCTCCTATTCTATGGGAGGAAATGGTTGTTTTGGTGTTTTGTTCAAAGCCCAAGACGTGAAGCTGAAGAGTTTATTTGTATCTTGTTCAAAGCCCAAGATGTGAAGCTGAAGGTCTTGTCTTTAGAGATAATTTTTCGTCTCTAAAGAGGTTTGCATCTTGTTCAAAGCCCAAGATGTGAAGCTAAAGGTCTTGTTTGTCACAACTGTTTATAAAGGAGAATTACTTTAACCGGGATGTGTGAATCCGGAAATGCCATAATTTCCTTTATAAGGGATTTCCAACCTGAAGGAGAAGACTTTAACTCCGTGTAGAGCAATGATATCTTTCCTTAGGAATTTCTCTTGCTAAAAGAGGGACAGTGGCATGGATGTAGATGATCCAAAGGCTTGCCGCTTACAGCGATTAGATGAAGGGGAAGGAGTTGTTGATGTTTGTGTACTGTGAATGAGGCACAACTTTGATGCTAAAAGGTTGATTGGATCAACCAGTGGTTTTCTTATACAAAGCCTAAGAGGAGGCTAATATGTGTCTCGTACAAAGCCCGAGAGAGAGGCTAAAAGGTTTTGACCCAACGAGGGAGTCTTTTGGTATCTCGTATAAAGCCCGAGATGGAGGCTATTTGACTCAACAGGAGAATCTTTTATACTCAACAAGAGAGTGTTTTTGTATCTCGTACGAAGCCCGAGATGGAGGCTAAAGATGGTGATTGACTCAACGAGGGAGTCTCTTAGTATCTCGTATAAAGCCTGAGATGGAGGCTAAAAGGTTTTGACTCAACAAGAAAGTCTTTTGTATCTCGTACGAAGCCCGAGATGGAGGCTAAAATTGTTAGCTCTGCTGGGGAGAATCATTGTACAAAGCCCAAGAGGAGGCTATGGTGACTGTTTCAGTTAAGTGACAGGTCCAGTATGCTGATTTAAAGAGAAAATCAGTTCTTATATGAGTAATGTTTGCCCTCAGGGATTTTGATTCGAGGATCAGGGTTATTTCCTGTTCTTTAAGGAAATGGGAAATCCGAAAGGTATTGAGACTGTTCGAGTCTACGGGGTTCCTTCCTATTTTTGAAGGGTGCTTGAGAATGTCTTTGAGACTCAAGGAAATTAGACTGTCCAAGTCTAGAGTTTCATCTTTTGTACTATGCTTTGAGAAACAATAGTAGGCTCTTGGAAAGACTGTTCTATTAAGATGACTGATTTCTGTTCCTATACCTTTAGGAGGTTGTCGGGACAATTTGTACGAAGCCCAAGAGAAGGCTGGAAACTTTTAAGAAGCCAATAGGTCCTTATATGGAGCCCAAGAGGAGGCTATCATTCCTGGAGGAAGAATCATTATACGAAGCCTAAGAGGAGGCTGTGAATACTTCTAAGAAGCCGACGGGTCCTTGTACAACTCCCAAGAGGAGGCAGGGATGCTTTTAGGAAGCCTGTGGGTCCTTGAACAATGCCCAAGAGGAGGCCGATGCTTTTAAGAAGCCGATGGATCCCCAAACCCCGAGAAATTCAAGACAGGCTATTCACGAGGAATAGATCAAGCCAGGAAAGTTCGAGAATTTGGAAGAAACTTAAGAGATGCAATTCACGGAGAAAAGATCATCTCTGGGGAATAGAGTGTCTTGATACGTGCTTTTAAGAAGTCTGTGGGTCCCCAAACCCCAAGAAATTCAAGACAGGCTATTCACGAGGAATAGATCAAGCCAGGAAAGTCCGAGAATTTGGAAGAAACTCAAGAGATGCAATTCATGGAGAAGAGATCATCTTTGGGGAGTAGAGTTTCTCTGACAACGTCTACGAGTGACAGTCTATGAAAGGGTTGACCGAGAATGCTGCCTTTCATGTCTCCATATTTTTTAACCCCAAGAGGAGGGAAGACTGTGTCTGGTAATCCTATGGGGATCTAGTTTTGACTATTTCAGAGTGATCAACGAGCTTAATGCTAGACGTAGTTGCCAGGGAAACTCTAAACATATATACTATTATTACACAGTTGATATGAGTTTATGAAAGAAGACTTACAGCGAAACAGCCCCACAATACAGTTATATGTATATGAAAGCGGTAAATGAAAGCGTATAAACACTTACTCGGTTGTAGAGCTTCCATGTTGTTTGGTTAGTTGTTCAACAAAGAAAGATTGAGAACAACAGTATATTTCAAAATTAAAGGAGAAAGTGCTTTGAAAAAGAAAGATTTGGGGCTTACAGTTCAAGGAGAGACCCAGGGTTTTATCAGTGAGCGCACTGTTTGAATTTGTACAGAGGGATTTATACAAGTGACTGGGGCCCAAAAATTATTTTCTGTACAAAAGGATGGGTCTTACACTCTCTCAAGAGGCCCAAAAAGTCTTAAAGAAAAGAAATGGGTCTTACTACTCGTGGGTAGGCCCAAGATTTGTTTTTCAACGGATGATGATCGCGTCGAACTTTTTTGAAATACAACGGGACTTATACCATAAGTGAGGCCCAAAATAGGTTGTATTTACAAAGGGTAGGATCTTACACTCTATTAGAGGCCCAAAAGAAAAAAAGTGGGGCTTATAACACGAGGGTAGGCCCAGATGATTTTTCGTTTTAAAACGGCGATCACGCCGAGGTTTTCTTTTAACGCGAAGGGGTTTATACAATATCTGAGGCCCAAAATGGTTTTGGTTAAAAGGGGATTGGGTCTTACACTCTATTAGAGGCCCAATAATTTTGAATGGGTCTTATAGCTCGAGGAGAGGCCCAATTGGTTTTTAAAAGGCGACGATCGCGCCGTTCACTTGTACAGAGGGACTTATACAATAAGTGAGGCCCAAAAAGTTTAATGTACAAGGGGGTTGGGTCTTACACTCTATTAGAGGCCCAAAAATTTTGAAAATGATTTATGAGGGTTGAATTAATCCAAAAACCCTAATTTGTTTTCAAAATGTATTTTAATTGAATAAATATTCAATTAAAATGATCAAAATTGTTTAACATATGGAAAACAAATTGTGATCTTGGATTAATGCTTCAAAAATTAAGTATTGACCTACAAAATAATTAGAAGTCATTAAAAGTTGCAAAATAAAGATGGAAAAAATATTCAAAATGCCAAAAACAATTAAAATATTAATTCTTTGTAAAAATATAAATTATATAAAATAAATAATATTTTTGGGATTTTTTGGGAAAATAAAATATTTTAACATTTTTGTGAATTATTAAAAAAAGAATCAACTCAAAATCATTAAAACTCAGAGAGAAATTAATTTTTGAATCAATTAAATAAAATCACAAAATTCAAATATTTGAATTTGTGAAAATGGCGCCAAGAACATGAACCAAGAACACGCGCGTTTTCTGCCTTGCCCAGATTTGCATTTTCTATCCAATCTCACTAAATACTTGATCATATCATGCAATCCACATACCAATCAACCCGTTTCAACCTCACGATCATGTCTATGGCAATTAATTTCATTTAAATTAAGCATAAAACAAGAAATCACGAAAAATCCTCAAGAACCCTAAATTCTGCATGAAGGCTGGGATTTTTAATACACGATTCAAACAAAGCAATTACTTGAGGGGAAACATTCCATGCATGATTATGAACATTTGGAAAAAGTATTGTGCGAGGAAATATGCATAGATTGAGAGATGACCAAGTTTAGGCTTACCTCTAGGTCGTGACAGCAAGAGCAAATTGATTTCTGAGTTGGAGGTGTTACAGTTGAGTTGTGATGATTTGAACAGCTTCCCTACACCCTATGGAGTGTGTTTGAATGCTTGGACTTGATGAAAATTGGCTGGATTACTTCATGGCATCTCAACTGCACTTTGGTTAAAACCTTGAGCAATTGACTGGTGATTCTGAGAAATCAGTGTTCCAGATGTTGTTTAAGTGTTTGATCAGCTCACATATGATGTATATGAGGTGTGTGTGTGATTGGTTTGAGTGGAATTGCTCTCTAATGAAAAACCCGATAGTGCCTTGCTAAGAAAGGCATTTTTGAGAGTTAGAAGTGGATTTTGAGAAAGGCAAGTGTTGTAGGCCTTTGGTGTACTTAAACTGATCACAATTGAGCTCTATTTATAGTAGAGCAAGTTTTTTTTGCAAGGAATAGTGAATGGCAACTGCTGAGTAGGTTTGGCTAATGTTGGCAAATGAAAATCCAAGTCTCCTCTAGCCATTGACTAGAGGTTAGGGCACAGGCTGTTGGTCCCCTTGGTCTTGGATAAGTCTTGACTGAATTCAGTTGAGAATGGATCATTCCATGCCACCTTGATGCTTCCATTGAATGCTCCAATCCAAAATTGGAGTCTTGTCCCTATTTTGGGCAATTCTAGGTTCAACATGCTATTTCTTGTTCCAAGGACTTTGGAGGCTTGGCTCAGTGATTGTCCCCTTTAGATTCAATCCTCAGATGTGTCCAAGGTGATGACAAGGTTTGGAATTGGCTGATTTTGGCAAATCGAGCAAAAGTGCAAAAATCTGCCTTGCCTTGGTAGATTTCAGCAAGGCAACTTGCCAATGTCATATCTCATGGCTCAAGTTGAATTTGGTAATGTTCTTGGCCATTTTGGAAAGCCCTTACATGATACAACAACTGTTTGATCATATTTGGTTTTGATACTTTTTGGATCCAAGTGAAAAATGTCCCTACATTTGGAAAAAAGTAAGGCAAAATCTAACTTAGTGA
This sequence comes from Lathyrus tuberosus, assembly GCA_022829125.1. Classification (NCBI taxonomy): domain Eukaryota; kingdom Viridiplantae; phylum Streptophyta; class Magnoliopsida; order Fabales; family Fabaceae; genus Lathyrus; species Lathyrus tuberosus. The sequence continues at coordinate 666,098 of JALAZF010000035.1, forward strand.
AATTTTCACTAAGTGTTGGAACAAAGTGACTTTTCTTGATTTTGATCACTCCATAACTCAAAATCCACGAGGAATTTGGACATAGGTCAGTATGAAGCTTTTGTAGAGGGCAATGAGATCTACAAATCAAGCCTTGGATGGAAAAAAATGGCTTTGTGGTTTAGGAGTTATGATCCTCCAAAGTTGGTACCTTTGTCACTTTTTCCCATAACTTAGAAAATTTTCTAAGTTTTTATGGTTACCCCTTTTACAAGTTATCCCATTTTCTTTGATTTTTCTTGATGAATGATGATTCAAATCATACATAAACATCATTTTAGGGTTAAAAATCCATTTTTGTGAAAAATCTCAAAAAGTCAAAGTTGACTTTTGTGCACAGTTGACTTTTTATCCGATGAATTCCAAATCGTGCAATTCTTTAGGAAATCATGTCCTTGACCTAAATCAAACTTGATGGACATGTTCTATGGGTGTTATAGGGTATATTGAATCATGTCTTAGGATTTGGGAGCATGTCCTGGTCAAAAGTCAAAGTTACAGTTGACTTTTCCCGTGAAACCCTAACTGTGGTTCAGATGAAATTGAAACTTGTTGCTCAAGCTTCTTGGATCAATCCATTGTTCCAAATGGATAAATATGGCATATTGGAGATCCTCAAATCCTCTCTTGAGGTCTTGGTTCATAATTGGTCCCAAAAGTCAACTTAGGGGTGAATTAGGTCAAGAAACCCTAATTCCTGATTTTTGATGAATGCATCCCCTGAGGCAAAATTGACTGGATGCTTGAGTCTATGAGGTTCCATGGAGCATATTAGGTTATGTTTTGGATCATTGGCTCATGCCCAGAGGAAAATTTCCAACTGGAGGCCCTGGTCGACCAAAACCCTAATTTGGTGACACTGGCGATCCTGAGGCTTGATCCACCTAGAAGGGAGCATCCTTGTGCTTAATCCTTGAAGTGGGAGCCCTTTTTGATCCTTTGTGTATGTTTGAGGGTGTAGACAAGTTGAAGATCATGTCATTCCTTGATTGATCCTTTGTCTAAAAGCTCTGAGAGGGCTTGAAATCCTAATTTTGATAGTAGTGAATACTCACCCATCTTTGGGGAGATTGATGAAGCATAATGATACACCCATATTGTGATGATGATTTGCACAATGATGGGAAATATTAGTGGTCAAAATTTGGGGTATGACAGATGCCTCTATTTAATCTTCTTGGACCCGAAGGTGTGAATGGCGAAGGTATTCGGGCATTCGGGGTGCAAGAGGATTAAATATCGGAATACCCAAAATTTTGATGGTGGTTATGAATGGCAGATCACATTCATCTTCTTTTGCTAAGCAATGATGCTTAGAAAAGGTAAATTTCCCCTCGATCCTGGTCTTCAGCCAAGGAACTGGTCTCAGTTTTCATTTGTCAACTTCCCCTCGATCTTGGTTTCTTACCAAGGATCTGGTCTCAGTTTCTGATATAAACTTCCCCTCGTTCTTGGTTTCCTACCAAGGAACTGGTCTTAGTTTCTGATTTAAACTTCCCCTCGTTCCTGGTTTCCTACCAAGGAACTGGTCTTAGTTTCTGATTTAAACTTCCCCTCGTTCCTGGTTTCCTACCAAGGAACTGGTCTAAGTTTCTTTTGTCAATAAACTTTATTGACAAGGGACGCTTATTCGTAGCGGTTTTCCTCAAACTTCTCGCCGAATTTTCCTGGGGAGATGCCATTTGATGGAAAAACTTTTGATGTCAGACTTGTTGGGGAACCCAGTCGTCTGAGTTGTAGAGGTGTACAAACTTCTCTATTGGAGATGCCATTTGTTTCTACTGGGGAAGACGAGTCTCCTGAAAGACTGCCTTCGTTTGGGGTCTTACATCATACTTTTCTCGGGATTTTCACGGAGAAATGCCATATGATGGGATCCATTTTTGAGGTGCCGATGACCTTTTCATCAGTGGTTCTTTCAGAGAAAAACTACCGTATCACCGAATCTCTGATTATGAGGCTTTCTCTCGGGATTTTACTCAATCCGGGAAAGCAAGGATTTTATCTTCAACGCCGAAGAGTGATATCTGTTGAAAGTTTCTCTGGTTTTTCAGAGGCTCAAGTTATCAAAGTGGTCCAGGACCTATCTTCAATTTAGAAATAACTGGAGGCGAGATTGTTCAGATGATTTACTTCCTGATGAGGAAAGAATCGACAACTCGATTGAGAGGACTTTTATCACTAGGGGATAAAACCGACTAGAGTGATGCAATATGACATGTGAATGCAAATAAATAATGCATGATGTATGTATGTATATGCTGACAAAACTGACGCAACATACAAACTAACGGATGAACACGACTGGATACTCGGTCGTCGCAGGAGATGAAAGGTATCACTTGGTTCAAGATAGCAATTCTACATTGCTTAGGAGAAGTAGTCCTCACGGGGAATACCGTTAATCGGGCTTAGGAGATAAGAACTCTGCCGAAGAGGTCAGATGGAATAGTCGCATCCGACACTGTTGATCCTTCATTCAGGCACACTGGCATAGAAGGAGTACTTTGATTCTACACTTTGAAGTTCGCTTACTTCTGGAGAAGCGGTTGATGCTCTTTTGATGTTCAATAGTCAAAAGAAATTGCCATATTTATTTTAAAGCAGAAAAAGTTTTACAAGTAAAATTCATTTTTTCTTTTATTTCAAGAATCGTTGGTCATATTAAAATGTTGTTCTGTAAAGCTAAAACAAATGAGAATTACAAACGAAATCACAAGGGCTCAAATTTTATTGATAAGACAGAGATCAGCCAAACGCGTGATTCCAAAGAGTATTTACAAAGTTAGGAAATGGTAATTTATAGGGAAAAAAGGGCTACGTTGAAACATAACGACCACTATCCTTCTACCAACTTTGAATTCTGGGCATCCTGAGCTTCTATCGAAGATGACCTTGATTGGAGTTTTCCTCCGATGGATGGTGTAACTACTGCTGCTGAGGGACTTACCTCTGTTGAACATAGTTACTTTCCATTATCCCTAATTTTTTCCTGGATTGTACTATGATGTTTCCAATCCACCGGGATGATTTTATTTTATTTTGTCTCTAACTTTTGCCTGGACCGCCCTTTCGGGTTTTCAATCCACCGAGACGTTTTTTTTAGTTTAGGCGAAGTATTTCTTGACTACATCAAAATTTGTGGGGTAGGAAAATTCCTCTCTGTCCACGGTTGCAAGTCTCAAGGCGCCGCTTGAGAAAGCTTTCGTGACCACATAGGGGCCATGATAATTCGGAGTCCATTTACCCCGAGAATCAGCGAGAAATAATTGTATCTTTTTTAGCACAAGGTCTCCTTTCCTGAAGACGCGAGGTCGGACCTTTTTGTCAAACGCCTTCTTCATTATCTGTTGATACAACTGACCATGGCATAGTGCCGTGATTCTCTTTTCTTCAATCAGATTCAGTTCGTCGTGTTGACTTTGACACCATTCAGCTTCTGTAAGCTTTGCTTCCATCAATACCCTGATTGATAGGATCTCTACTTCGATGGGGAGCACTGCTTCCATGCCATATACTAGAGAGAAAGGGGTTGCCCCTGTTGAAGTACGGACAGATGTTCGATAACCGTGAAGAGTAAAGGGTAGCATCTCGTGCCAGTCTTTGTAGGTTACAACCATCTTCTGAACAATCTTCTTGATGTTCTTGTTAGCCGCTTCTACCGCTCCGTTCATCTTGGGTCGGTAGGGAGATGAGTTATGGTGTTAGATCTTGAACTCTGCACACAACTCTTTCATCATCTTATTGTTCAAGTTAGATCCATTATCAGTAATGATCTGGCTCGGAACACCATAACGATAGATGATATTGTTTTTGATAAATCGGACCACCACTTGTCGGGTTACATTAGCGTATGACGCTGCTTCGTCCCACTTGGTGAAATAGTCAATGGCTACCAGGATGAACCGATGTCCGTTTGAAGCCTTGGGCTCAATCATGCCAATCATGTCGATTCCCCATATGGAAAAAGGCCACAGGGAAGAGAGAACTTTGAGATGCATTGGCGGTACATGAATTTTGTCGGAGTATATCTGACACTTGTGACACTTCCTCATGTACTTGTAGCAGTCGGATTCCATTGTCAACCAATAGTACCCTGCTCTTAGAATTTTTCTTGCCATTGTGTGTCCATTGGCATGAGTGCCAAAGGATCCTTCATGAATTTATTTCATCAACATGTCTGCTTCTGGTCTGTCGACGCATCGAAGCAAGACCATGTCAAAATTTCTCTTATAGAGAGTATCACCGCTCAGGAAGAAGCTGCTTGCTAATCTTCTGAGGGTTTTTCTGTCTTTCCTTAGTTCCCCAGGTGGGTACTCTTGTTTTTGAAGGAAGCATTTGATATCATGATACCAAGGTTTGTCGTCTATGACTGCTTCAATCGTGAAAATGTAAGTGGGCCGTTCTAGGCGCATTATGTCGATCTTAGGTAGGTCGTTCCATTGACCTACACTAATCATGGAAGAGAGGGTGGCTAAAGCGTCAGCCATGTGATTCTCATCACAAGGGATGTGATGAAACTCGATTCTGTTGAAGATGGGTAACAACCTTCTTGCATAGTCTTTGTAAGGAATCAATCCTGATTGGTATGTGTTCTAATCTCCCTTTATCTGATTGATAACCAGGGCTGAGTCGCCATATACGTCCAAGTTTTTTATCCTTAAATCAATCGCTTCTTCGAGACCCATAATACAAGCTTCGTATTTGGCCTCATTGTTCGTACATTTGAACGTGAGTCTGGCGGTGAAAGGAATGTGGGTACCCTGAGGGGTAACAATTATTGCCCCAATTCCATTTCCATAATGATTAACTGCTCCATCGAAGATAAGTCCCCATTGGGAATCTGGTTCTGGCCCCTCACTGGATAACGGTTCATCGCAGTCTTTCATCTTTAGATACACGATATCTTCGTCTGGGAAGTCAAACCCGATTGATTCCTGACCGTCAATCGGTTGATGAGCCAAATGATCGGCTAAAATACTTCCTTTAACGGCTTTCTGAGCGTGGTACTCTATGTCATATTCTGATAGCAACATCTACCAATGGGCAATCCTTCCCGTGAGAGCAGGTTTTTCGAAGACGTACTTGATTGGATCCATTTCGGAGATTAACCAAGTAGTGTGACGAATCATGTACTGGCGCAGACGTTTGGCTGCCCAAGCCAAAGCACAACAAGTTCTCTCGAGCATCGTGTACCGAGTTTCACAGTCGGTGAACTTCTTGCTTAGATAGTAGATGACAGACTCTTTCCGTTTGGTTTCGTCTTGTTGGCCAAGTACACACCCCATTGAATCTTCCAAGACTGTGAGGTAGATAATCAGTGGTCTTCCTTCCACTGGAGGTGATAGAATCGGAGGATTCAACAGGTATTCCTTGATACTGTCGAAGGCAGTTTGGCAGTCTTCTGTCCAAACGCAGTCTTGGTTCTTTTTGAGTAACTTGAAAACCGGCGCACATATGGCAGTCATGAGGAATATGAATCTGGAGATGTAGTTCAAACGTCCCAGGAATCCTCTGACTTGTTTTTCAGTTTTTGGAGAAGTCATTTCTTGAATGGCCTTGACCTTGTCAGGATAAACCTCAATTCCTTTCTGGCTGACGATGAACCCTAAAAGTTTCCCTGAACGAACACCGAAGATGCATTTGTTGGGATTCAAGCAGAGTTTGTATTTTCTCAACCGCTCGAATAGTTTTGACAGGTGGGTCACATGCTCCTCCTCTGTCTTAGATTTTGCAATCATGTCATCGACATATACGTCGATTTCTTTGTGTATCATGTCTTGAAACAGAGTAGTCATGGCCCTTTGATAGGTTGCCCCGGCGTTCTTCAAATCGAATGACATTACCTGGTAACAAAAGGTACCCCATGGGGTAATGAACGAAGTTTTCTCCATGTCTTTCGGCGCCATTTTGATCTGGTTATAGCCCGAGAATCCATCCATAAAGGAGAAAACTTTGAATTTTGTTGTACTGTCTACTAGCATGTCAATGTGTGGTAAAGGAAAGTCGTCCTTTGGACTTGCCTTGTTTAGATCTCTGTAGTCGACACACATTCTGACCTTTCTGTCCTTTTTGAGAACAGGTACAATGTTGGCTAACCATTGAGGATATTCTGACGTGGCGAGGAAACCCGCATCAATCTGTTTCTGTACCTCCTCTTTGATTTTGATGGCCATGTCCGGATGAGTGCGTCTCAACCTTTGCTTTACTGGCGGACATTTCGATCTCAACGGTAAATGATGTTCAACGATGTTGGTATCCAACCCTGGCATATCTTGATAGGACCAAGCGAATACATCAGGGAATTCTTTGAGAAGCTTTATCAAACTCTCTTTGGCAGTTGGACTGAGCAGTGCCCCAATCCTGATTTCTTTTCTCTCTTTTTCTGAACCCAAGTTTACCGTTTCCAACGGCTCTTTGTGAGGTTCAATGGACATTTCCTCTTGTCTGAGTAATCGGGAGATCTCTTCTGGAATTTCGTCGTTAACTTCTTCTTCAGCCCCGAATACCGGGAACTCAAAGTTGGGAGAAGGCATTGGATCGTATGTTTCAACGGGGTTTAAAACAAGCAATCTGCATGACGTTGTGATTCGTGTTTAGAAGAGATAGAGAAAATGCAAGTGTGTGCAGTGTATTTTTTTATTTATTACTGCTTGTTTTTATTTGAATTGTTTTTTTTAGGATTACCATTTCCTGAGAAAAAGCAAAAAAAGAAAACAACAATTAATGTGGAAATTACAGAACGACGTTATTTTATTAATGAACAAGTCGATTCTTGAAACTACAACCCTATAAAACAAAACTCTGTCGCTTTGGGCAAAGCGAAGAGGGAAATTTACAGAAAGTGAGCCCTATCAAAACATCTATTTCACCTGGGCAGGGTGAATGGTTAAAGATGGCAATTACTTTGATTGGCGAACGACCTTCGAAACATCGGCAATAACCCATTGGCGGCGAACTCCTCGGTGAATCACAAAGTCTGGCACCTTCCTTGATTTGTCTTTAGAAATGACGCTGATTTCTGGTGGAGCAGGATCATTGGAATCTGTCTCCCAGGCAGAATTGTCGTAGGAGAATTCCTCTGTTGCATTTTGCATAGCACTTGTGCTCTCAGTTGTATCTCCCCATCCAGTTGGCTGGATATCTTCGAGCCTGATACAAGAGCTTTCGGGAGCGGTGTACTTGACCATATAGTCGTACTTTCCACTTGGTTGTCCCACACTTCTTTCAAACTGGAGGAGTCATCCCTCTCGATGACGTTGACCTCGGGAAAAGCATAGTTGATGAATTCAAGTCCTGTAAACGTTGCAAATTCCTCGTCATGTTGAGTAGTTTTGGAATGACCTGAGTGTTGATCCCATGAGACGGTGGGGACACAGGTATTCTGTTCAATGATGCTCAGCTGAGTTTCATTACTCGGATGACTTTCTGGCCCCAAGTCTCCTGGGTAAGGCTGCCACATTGGCATACCATCAATCAGACCATAGTAGTTGTGGTCAAAGTTATCTATCATCAGAGTGTCCTCCTCTAATGAATTTAGCAGAGCACGACATCCTTCCAGATCACAACCTCCGTATACCATTTCGACATCTGACCGTGGTATAAATCTCAGACTCTGTGCGGGATAGCAAAATGGCGTAGGCACTTCTTCCTGAGACATATAACCATCCTTGTTAAGATAGGACTTCCATTCTTCATCTGTGTCGAAGGGATCCTCCTCATTGATAGCATGGACTATTTGAGACACTGGGTGAAGGAAACCTCCACTGTGGAAGAAGTTCTGAATGGGATGAATACTTTCATCGCTGGCAGCTGTCCGGGTACAGGTTGCAGAAAAACCAAGACCCTTCTTTGTTGTATTGCTAGTAGGAATGACAAGCTGTCCCCATCCTGTTGTATCGGTATTATTGACCGCTTTAATAGCATCTTTGTATGAGGAAATCGAAGTTCCTCCTCCGGATTGTTCGTCCTTGTGTAGCGAAAGCGCTTGGAACTGGGTTCCGATTATCCCTTCTGGTTCCACATAAGTGGATGACGATAACTTGCTGATGAGCAAGGCCTGTTCCCCACAGACTGTGATGAGTTGGCCGTTCTGGACGAACTTTAGCTTTTGGTGGAGGGTCAAGGTGACCGCTCCAGCCTGATGTATCCAAGGTCTTCCTAATAAACAACTGTACGTTGCCCGGATGTCCATGACCTGGAAGGTGACTTGGAACGTGTGAGGACCAATAGTTATGGGAAGATCAACTTCACCGATAACCGTTTTTTTGGATTCGTCGAACGCTTTGACGACGACCTCGCTGGTTCTCATCAGAGGGCCGTTGAATGATAATTGAGTCAAAGTGGACTTCGGCATAACATTCAGGGCTGACCCTGTATCTACCAGTACGCTGGCTAAAGCATCGTCCTGGCAGTTGACTATGATATTGAGCGCCATGTTATGACGGTGACCCTTTTTAGGTAATTCCTCATCACTAAATCCCAAGTTATTGCAAGAAGTGATGTTAGAGACAATACTATCGAACTGTCTGATTGTTACATCCTGTTCCATAAAGGCTTGCTCCAAGACTTTCTGTAGAGCCTCCCTGTGCGCTTCTGAACTGAGTAATAGTGATAATACCAAGATCTTTGAAGGATTTTGCAATAGTTGATCAACAATGTGGTATTCACTCCTTTGGATGAGCTTCAGCATCTCATCATCATTTTTCGAAAGGTCGGGATTACTGAATTGACCGACTGATGGATCGGGAGCTTCTGTTTGAAGTTCCTTTTCTTTGTTGGACTCTCCAACTCCTCTGTTGAAGATTCTACCACTCCGTGTTACACGACTAATGTCTGCAATATTCACGACGGAGGGTAATGGAATTTCCTTTCCATTTTCAATTATCATTGCACCGTATTTGTAAGGGATTGCCTTAGCTGATTTATACGGTAGTGGTCCCGGCAGATAGATGACTATGGGAACCTTCTGGTTTTTCTGACCATCATAAGTGATCTCGATCCGTTCCCGGTTGGGAACTTTGGATTCGTCAAGCAGAGGGATAATGGTAAAAACATTCCTGGTCCTCTGATGATCAGAGATGACGACAACATCCTCAATTTGACTGGCAAGGTAGTTTGGCGACCAATTGATGGGTCCGGAACCTGGATATGGGTGGATCTCTCCACGATCCATCTGCCCCTGGAGAGCTGCTCGCACAAGGTAGCACCCTTGGTTACTTTCCGAACAGACTCCACAACATTCATAATTGTGTGGTGGCACCTGGCCACGCCCGCTTTGAATACAATGTAACCTCACTAGGTTAGCTTCCACGAGTCGGACATCCTGACTTTGACGCCGAGTGGGGTTTCTGTTATTCATACTAATTTGTTGAGTATCCTCATCCATGTAGATTGGCATCCACCAATGATTTAACAAGTGCTGAAGTGCTTCCTGGACAAGGGCACATCCCTGATCGTTTTCGCAACCCGCTTTACAGCTGTGATAATTATGTGATATCAGGAATCCGAGTCGGACCTGCTCAGCATGCAACTCTACCAAGTTGGTATTCATTAAGCGAATGTCAAAGATTTGAACCATATTGATCTGATAGGGATTCCTATCATGGTAGTCCTGGATCCATCCAAGATCCATCTGACACTGGAGGGCCTCCTGTATGAAAGAGCATCCCTATTTGTTTACCGAGCAAGTCAGACAAGAACTGTAATCGTGCCGCGGAAGATTATGATACTGGCTTTGCCTTGAGTGCATTGCCACCAAGTTGGCATTCATCACACGGATGTCGTGGTTCTGAATGACATTGGAATTCGTGTAATCCATGTTAACTCCACGAACTCGGTGCTCTTGGATCCATCTGAGATCCATCTGTTCCTGTAGAGCTGCTTGCACCACAGAACATCCTTGATTACGTTTAGAGCAGATATCACACTGATGATAATTATGAGGTGGCACATGGTCGTACCCACTCTGTCTACAATGCATCTTGACCAGATTGGTCCTCAACAAGAGTACATCGTGAATTTGATAGATATTGTTAAATTCTTTCTCAATCAGGTTGACTGCAACTTTCTCATGTTGAGGCAGCGGGTTCGTAAGAACATTAAGATTCGTATCTTTGAAAGATAAGAGCCCACTCCTAACAAGATTTTGCACGTCAGATTTGAAATTGAGACACTTCTCTATGTTATGCCCTAGTCCTCCTTGATGATAAGGGCATGTCTGATCTGCTTTGAACCAAAAACGCGGATTTTTCGGTACTGTAAGCGGAGACTTAGTCTGGATGTGCCCCTTAGCCAGTAGTAACAGAAATAGTTATGTGTATAACATGGGTATAGGATCAAACCCTGGTGACCGCGTTGTACGGTTGTTATTGTATGGAGGACGAGCCTGCTGAAGAGGCTATTGTGTCCTTTGCTGATTAGGTTGGCTCAGCGCAACCCGAGGTTGATACGTAGGAATAGGCGCATGACTGATAGCAGGAGTTACAGCTGCTACCGATTGATAACGTCGCCTTTGCTTTCCGAGAGAGATATTCCCAATATCTTGCTCTTTTTTCTTAGGGAGAGCACTACCGTATCATTTTGTATTACTCGATGATCTAGCGTCTTTTATCAAATGTCCTTCTCGGACGGCTTCCTCAAGGCGAACTCCCATGCCCACCATCTCGGTGAAATCACTGGGTGCACTGGAAACCATTCTATCATAGTAAAATGAGCTTAAGGTCTTTAACAAGATCTTTGTCATCTCTTTTTCCTCAAGAGGTGGGCAAATCTGAGCGGCAATTTCGCGCCATCTCTGAGCGTACTCCTTAAAGGTTTCCTTGTCCTTTTGTGACATTGATCTGAGTTGATCTCTGTCCGGTGCCATGTCCAAATTGTATTTGTATTGTTGGACGAAGGCAGTACCAAGATCTCTGAATGTACTGATCGTAGTACGGTTTAAACCCATGTACCATTTGAGTGCGGCACCGGTTAAACTATCCTGAAAGTAGTGAATCAATAGGTCCTGATTCTCTGTCTGAGCTGACATTCGCCGAGCGTACATCACCAGATGGCTCTAAGGGCAAAAGTTACCCTTGTATTTTTCAAAGTCGGGCACTTGAAATTTTTGCGGAACTTTCACATTGGGGACCAGACAAAGGTCTGCGGCGTCCTTTCCAAATAAATCCTGACCGCGGATGGCTTGCAGTTCTTTTTGCATTTCTAGGAACTGTTCCTGGAATTCATCCATTCTGTCGAACATGGTTTCCTTCTTACCATAAGGTATCGATGGAATATGTCCTTCTGGGATAGTGTGCACCACAGGGGGTGGTACCGTGACTACGACAGTGAATCTTGGCGTTTCCCAAAGTTTGTAACCTTCAGGAGTCTTCAATATGCCCCTGGCATCTTTGCTTTCCTGAAGTTTGTAACCTTCAGGCCCAGCGGCTTCTGCTATGATTCCCTGATCTTCAGTGATCAGCGGAACATATCCTTCTGGGATATAGTTAACAGGTATGCCCCAAGGACGATCTTTCGACATTTGATACCTAGGATCATACTTCTCCACTATGGGCGTTGAGGTGATCTCTGAGATCACAGTCCTTTGTAGCTGAGCTTCTGCCATGGCTTGCATGTCGTTACGAAGCTTTCTCATATCCTCTCTCAGAGCGTCGATCTCTTCTTTCAACTCTCTGTTTTCTTCCTCAAGATCATCCATCTTTTTCTGATGATTGGCCCGAGTATTATACGAATGAGACAGTTTGACTCTAGAACCGAGACACAAACGTGAGATTCGTAGGTAAGAAGAATACGCGATGTGAGAATGATGAATGCAATGATTATATTAATTATTTTTTGGTTTAATCAAAATATACTTCGACAATTAGATTGCAAATATCAAACAGTGAGGAAACACCTTTTTATTGAATTCAAAGGATTACAGAAATGGAAATACATTAGATTACAAGGTGCAGAAACAGAAACCTAAGCTAATGGGTCCCGAGTCCTCTCTGAAGAGAAATCGGGTGCTGACTCTGGTACTTTCCTTTTCTTTTACCGGGGCTCTTGGGCCGTTGTCGGGTTGTCATTCCTTTGCCAGGTGAAAGGAGCGAGCAAATTTCTTTGGTCATCTTGATTCTCTACAGCATGTTGCTCCAAAATTTCAATCAGAGCATCATTTTCTTTCAGCAGTTGTTGTATTTTAATGCACTCTACGTTGAGGGTGCGGTACTTGTTCTTCCAAGACCTCTTCTCCCGTTGAACTTTATTGAGAGTAACCTGAACCTTTTCAGTCTCAGTCATGAAGTACATGACAGACTCCCTCGGTGGAAGAACTCTGTGATGAGGATAAGGCATCTTTAGCTTAAGAGCTCTAGTTTGTACCCAGTGGAGATAAGGCTTAATCGAGACACAATCCGATTTTCCTAGAGACTCCCGTCCTTTCTTATGAACATGTTTCCAGGCGTGCACTATTTCCGTCTTTAGTGCCCTGTCACTTTCTCCTTCCTTGAAGAAAAGACCTTCTAGATGAACACCCCGTGGGACGTGTCTCATCGGGTATCCAAATTGACGACGAACGAGAACTGGATGGTAATTGATTCCTCCCTTAGTTCCTATAAGGGGTACGTTGGGGAAATTTCCACAACGGTCAATGATCCTGATTCCTTCATAAATCCTATTACACCAATCTATATCAGAGTTGGTGAGGGGCATGATTTTCTGCGACCAACGTAAGGCACTCTTGTGATCCCAAAAAGCAGCAGACTTAGGCAAATGGGAGATAAACCATTTATAAAGCAGAGGTACACAACATGTGATCTCCCCTCAACTGTATAAATTTCCCAAGTGTACAGAATAATACGCATCTGTGAGCAAAGTTGGCACAGGGTTTCCAATGAGAAAAACCTTAATGGAGTTGATAACGACGAAGTTATTAATGTTGGGCAACAAAAATAACCCGTAAGTGAGTAAAACAAAGATGCTTTCGAAAGCAGTCACGTTCCCAATACTGGCGAAGTACAGAGCTTTCTTTGTCAAGAACTGGGCTGGAAAACCTTGTATGCCACCCTTAGTGGCCATGTGAGTCCTGACCTCAGACTCGTCCAAATAAATTGCTCTTGCAATGGTCTGATTCTTTGGAATTTCTTCCAGTCCAGAAAAGGGAGCTTGATCAGTAATATGTAAATCAGTCAGGTGGAATACTCCTCCAGCGTTGGTGCTAGCTGGTAATCCGGGAATGTAAAACAATGATAGACCGGATCGTAGAACTGAACGAGCGCATCCATGATTCCCTCAATCACATGAACTCTTAGCAGAGATAGCAAACCTCCGTACTTGGCTCTAAAAGCCTCTTGGTTTGTGATCAACCTCGCCAAACCTCTTAAATCCTCTAGTTTTGGAATCCTGAAGGTGTACTTATGAGTTCTCCTTCTACCGAAATCCATTAGTGCAATCCTTTTCTCTGATATTTGCAATCACACTCTTAGTTTATTTTGAAAAAACAGAGAGACTAGAAGAGAAATTTTTTGAATGTTTTAATGTTTTTTTTAAATGAATGCATGAATGCAGCACACAAAAACATAGAAAAAACATGGGGTCAAAGGGTCGTTGTCATGAAGTCAAGGCTCTACCCATCCCCAAAGGTTTATACTAGGGTGATTTTTGTACCTGTACTCAAAATCATCAGCTCCTCCCAAGATAACAAACAGCAAGCAGATCGCCAGCGAGCTGTATGAAATCTTAGAGTAAAATTCTATTCACCGAGAATAGATCATCAGCCTCAAATGAGAGTAGTATCGCGTGACAACTATTTCCGATAGCTTCCGCACTACAAAAGGGTTGGCTCCTCAGCTTCTCAGACGTCACAATCGGCCCATTGCCTATGAGAGGGAATGGGTTGCATTGGGAAGCCTCCACTGAGGTTGATGGTCGACCTCGTCGCCATCACTTATCTTAAGTGTATACTCAATTTTCCACATGCGGCATCACACGCATTCCTATTAACAGAAAAATAAACACAGATATCAATTAGGAAAAGCAATATATATATTTGTCCTAATGTCCTAGACTTTTTAAAAGCTAAGAATCTTAAGTTCCTGACAGAAAATGGCTTCCCGGCAGAGACGCCATTATGTGGTTCCTTCCCCACTTAAAGGGTTTTTTGACCTAAGATCCTAGTGAAGTCAACAAAGAGTCCTATCCCCGAAAGAAAGAAAGACCGGCCCCGTGGGGCGCCACTTTTAAAGTTTCCACCTAATAGATGGGAAGAGAATAAGATCTCGCTACAAAGATGAGACAGATCCTAATGACACTTCCCCAGTGAGGTCGCCATTTTTCTGTAGCGAGCGATTTTGGATGTGGTTGCGAAGCACTACCGCTCTTTGGTATCTACAGCTCGATTCATTTTTTATCCTATTAAAGCTGATGAAGGAAGGGAAATAGATGTCTCAAATTAACCCTACTTGCAAACTGAGGTTAAACAGTCAAAACTGTTGGTTTACAGATGCTACAAAGATTCGGGGTCTCTATTGGGTTTATTTTGTTAAAAGTAGTGTCCGGTCGATTGGTGGGAGGTTAAGATGTTAGGACGGATGTATGAAAGTATGGGATTTTGGGTTTTTGTTTAGTGTGCTCGCTAATATTTTTTCTTGCAATCTTATACCTACGTATTCCCGTTTACCGAAATAGGGAAATCAGAGCGATCGTAGTTCCTCCTATTCTATGGGAGGAAATGGTTGTTTTGGTGTCTTGTTCAAAGCCCAAGACATGAAGGTGAAGAGTCTATTTGTATCTTGTTTAAAGCCCAAGATGTGAAGCTGAAGGTCTTGTCTTTAGAGAGAATTTGCCGTCTCTAAAGAGGTTTGTATCTTGTTCAAAGCCTAAGATGTGAAGCTAAAGGTCTTGTTTGTCACAACTGTTTATAAAGGAGAATTACTTTAATCGGGATGTGTGAATTCGGCAATGCCATAATTTCCTTTATAATGGATTTCCAACCTGAAGGAGAAGACTTTAACTCCGTGTAGAGTAATGCTATCTTTCCTTAGGAATTTCTCATGCTAAAAGAGGGATAGTGGCATGGATGTAGATGATCCAGAGACTTGCCGCTTACAACGATTAGATGAAGGGGAAGGAGTTGTTGATGTTTGTGTACTGTGAACGAGGCACAACTTTGATGCTAAAAGGTTGATTGGATCAACTAGTGGTTTTCTTATACAAAGCCTAAGAGGAGGCTAATATGTGTCTCGTACAAAGCCCGAGAGAGAGAGGCTAAAAGGTTTTGACCCAACGAGGGAGTCTTTTGGTATCTCGTATAAAGCCCGAGATGAAGGCTATTTGACTCAACAGGAGAATCTATTATACTCAATAAGAGAGTGTTTTTGTATCTCGCACGAAGCCTGAGATGGAGGCTAAAGATGGTGATTGACTCAACGAGGGAGTCTCTTAGTATCTCGTATAAAGCCCAAGATGGAGGCTAAAAGGTTTTGACTCAACAAGAGAGTCTTTTGTATCTCGTACGAAGCCTGAGATGGAGGCTAAAATTGTTAGCTCCGCTGGGGAGAATTATTGTACAAAGCCCAAGAGGAGGCTATGGTG
This sequence comes from Lathyrus tuberosus, assembly GCA_022829125.1. Taxonomy (NCBI): domain Eukaryota; kingdom Viridiplantae; phylum Streptophyta; class Magnoliopsida; order Fabales; family Fabaceae; genus Lathyrus; species Lathyrus tuberosus. The sequence continues at coordinate 681,710 of JALAZF010000035.1, forward strand.
ACTGTTTCAGTTGAGTGACAGGTCTAGTATGCTGATTTAAAGAGAAAATCAGTTCTTATATGAGTAATGTTTGCACTCAGGGATTTTGATTCAAGGATCAGGGTTATTTCCTGTTCTTTAAGGAAATGGGAAATCCGAAAGGTATTGAGACTGTCCGAGTCTACGGGGTTCCTTCCTATTTTTGAAGGGTGCTTGAGAATGCCTTTGAGACTCAAGGAAATTAGATTGTCCAAGTCTAGAGTTTCATCTTTTGTATTATGCTTTGAGAAACAGTAGTAGACTCTTGGAAAGACTGTTCTATTAAGATGACTGATTTCTGTTCCTATACCTTTAGGAGGTCGCCGGGACAATTTGTACGAAGCCCAAGAGGAGGCTGGAAACTTTTAAGAAGCCGATAGGTCCTTGTATGGAGCCCAAGAGGAGGCTATCATTCCCGGAGGAAGAATCATTATACAAAGCCTAAGAGGAGACTGTGAATACTTCTAAGAAGCCGACGGGTCCTTGTACAACGCCCAAGAGGAGGCGGGGATGCTTTTAGGAAACCTGTGGGTCCTTGAACAATGCCCAAGAGGAGGCCGATGCTTTTAAGAAGCCGATGGGTTCCCAAACCCCAAGAAATTCAAGACAGGCTATTCACGAGGAATAGATCAAGCCAGGAAAGTTCGAGAATTTGGAAGAAACTCAAGAGATGCCATTCACGGAGAAAAGATCATCTCTGGGGAATAGAGTTTCTTGATACGTGTTTTTAAGAAGTCTGTGGGTCCCCAAACCCCAAGAAATTCAAGACAGGCTATTCACGAGGAATAGATCAAGCCAGGAAAGTCCGAGAATTTGGAAGAAACTCAAGAGATGCAATTCACGTAGAAGAGATCATCTCTGGGGAGTAGAGTTTCTTTGACAACTTCTACGAGTGACAGTCTATGAAAGGGTTCACCGAGAATGCTGCCTTTCATGTCTCCATATTTTTTAACCCCAAGTGGAGGGAAGACTGTGTTTGGTAATCCTATGGGGATCTAGTTTTGACTATTTCAGAGTGATCAACGGGCTTAATGCTAGACGTAGTTGCTGGGGAAACTCTAAATATATATACTATTATTACACAGTTGATATGAGTTTATGAAAGAAGACTTACAGCGAAATAACCCCACAATACAGTTATATGTATATGAAAGCGGTAAATGAAAGCGTATAAACACTTACTCGGTTGTAGAGCTTCCATGCGGTTTGGTTAGTTATTCAACAAAGAAAGATTGAAAACAACAGTATATTTCAAAATCAAAGGAGAAAGTGCTTTGAAAAAGAAAGATTTGGGGCTTACAGCTCAAGGAGAGGCCCAGGGTTTTATCAGTGAGCGCACTATTTTAATTTGTACAGAGGGACTTATACAAGTGACTGGGGCCCAAAAATTATTTTCTGTACAAAGGGATAGGTCTTACACTCTCTCAAGAGGCCCAAAAAGTCTTAAAGAAAAGAAATGGGTCTTACTACTCGAGGGTAGGCCCAAGATTTGTTTTTCAACGGATGATGATCGCGTCGAACTTTTTTGAAATACAACGGGACTTATACCATAAGTGAGGCCCAAAATAGGTTGTATTTACAAAGGGTTGGGTCTTACACTCTATTAGAGGCCCAAAAGAAAAAGAGTGGGGCTTATAACACGAGGGTAGGCCTAGATGATTTTTCGTTTTAAAACGGCGATCGCGCCGAGGTTTTCTTTTAACGCGAAGGGGTTTATACAATATCTGAGGCCCAAAATGGTTTTGGTTAAAAGGGGATTTGGTCTTACACTCTATTAGAGGCCCAAAAATTTTGAATGGGTCTTATAGCTCGAGGAGAGGCCCAATTGATTTTTAAAAGGCGACGATCGCGCCGTTCACTTGTACAGAGGAACTTATACAATAAGTGAGGCCCAAAAAGTTTAATGTACAAGGGGGTTGGGTCTTACACTCTATTAGAGGCCCAGAAATTTTGAAAATGATTTATGAGGGTTGAATTAATCCAAAAACCCTAATTTGTTTTCAGAATGTATTTTAATTGAATAAAAATTCAATTAAAATGATCAAAATTGTTTAACATATGGAAAATAAATTGTGATCTTGGATTAATGCTTCAAAAATTAAGTATTGACCTACAAAATAATTAGAAGTCATTAAAAGTTGCAAAATCAAGATGGAAAAAATATTCAAAATGCCAAAAACAATTAAAATATTAATTATTTGCAAAAATATCAATTATATAAAATAAATAATATTTTTGGGATTTTTTGGGAAAATCAAATATTTTAACATTTTTGTGAATTATTAAAAAAAGAATCAACTCAAAATCATTAAAACTCAGAGAGAAATTAATTTTTGAATCAATTAAATAAAATCACAAAATTCAAATATTTGAATTTGTGAAAATGGCGCCAAGAACATGGACCAAGAACACGCGCGTTTTCTGCCTTGCCCAGATTTGCATTTTCTATCCAATCTCACTGAATACTTGATCATATCATGCAATCCACATACCAATCAACTCGTTTCAACCTCACGATCATGTCTATGACAATTAATTTCATTTAAATTAAGCGTAAAACAAGAAATCACGAAAAATCCTCAAGAACCCTAAATTCTGCATGAAGGCTGGGTTTTTTAATACACGATTCAAACAAAGCAATTACTTGAGGGGAAATATTCCATGCATGATTATGAACATTTGGAAAACGTATTGTGCGAGGAAATATGTATAGATTGAAAGATGACCAAGTTTAGGCTTACCTCTAGGTCGTGACAGCAAGAGAAAATTGATTTTTGAGTTGGAGGTGTTACAGATGAGTTGTGATGATCTGAACAACTTCCCTACACCCTATGGAGCGTGTTTGAATGCTTGGACTTGATGGAAATTGGCTGGATCACTTCATGGCATCTCAACTGCACTTTGGTTAAGCCTTGAGCAATTGACTGGTGATTCTGAGAAATCAGTGTTCCAGATGTTGTTTAAGTGTTTGATCAGCTCACATATGATGTATATGAGGTGTGTGTGTGATTGGTTTGAGTGGAATTGCTCTCTAATGAAAAACCTGATAGTGACTTGCTAAGAAAGGCATTTTTGAGACTGAGAAGTGGATTTTGAGAAAGGCAAGTGTTGTAGGCCTTTGGTGTACTTAAACTGATCCAAATTGAGATCTATTTATAGTAGAGCAAGTTTGTTTTGCAAGGAATAGTGAATGGCAACTGCTGAGTAGGTTTGGCCAATGTTGGCAAATGAAAATCCAAGTCTCCTATAGCCATTGACTAGAGGTTAGGGCACAGGCTGCTGGTCCCCTTGGTCTTGGATAAGTCTTGACTGAATTCAGTTGAGAATGGCTCAGTCCATGCCACCTTGATGCTTCCATTGAATGCTCCAATCCAAAATTGGAGTCTTGTCCCTATTTTGGGCAATTCTAGGTTCAACATGCTATTTCTTGTTCCAAGGAATTTGGAGGTTTGGCTCAGTGATTGTCCCCTTTAGATTCAATCCTCAGATGTGTCCAAGGTGATGACAAGGCTTGGAATTGGCTGATTTTGGCAAATCGAGCAAAAGTGCAAAAATCTGCCTTGCCTTGGCAGATTTCAGCAAGGCAACTTGCCAATGTCATATCTCATGGCTCAAGTTGAATTTGGTGATGTTCTTGGCCATTTTGGAAAGCCCTTACGTGATACAACAACTGTTTGATCAAATTTGGTTTTGATACTTTTTGGATCCAAGTGAAAAATGTCCCTACATTTGGAAAAAAGTAAGGCAAAATCTGACTTAGTGAAATTTTCACTAAGTGTTGGAACAAAGTGACTTTTCTTGATTTTGATCACTCCATAACTCAAAATCCATGAGGAATTTGGACATAGGTCAGTATGAAGCTTTTGTAGAGGGCAATGAGATCTACAAATCAAGCCTTGGATGGAAAAAATGGCTTTGTCGTTTAGGAGTTATGATCCTCCAAAGTTATTACCTTTGTCACTTTTTCCCATAACTTGAAAATTTTCTAAGTTTTTATGGTTACCCCTTTTACAAGTTATCCCATTTTCTTTGATTTTTCTTGATGAATGATGATTCAAATCATACATAAACATCATTTTAGGGTTAAAAAATCCATTTTTGTGAAAAATCTCAAAAAGTCAAAGTTGACTTTTGTGCACAGTTGACTTTTTATCCGATGAATTCCAAATCGTGCAATTCTTCAGGAAATCATGTCCTTGACCTAAATCAAACTTGATGGACATGTTCTATGGGTGTTATAGGGTATATTGAATCATGTCTTAGGATTTGGGAGCATGTCCTGGTCAAAAGTCAAAGTTACAGTTGACTTTTCCCGTGAAACCCTAACTGTGGTTCAGATGAAATTGAAACTTGTTGCTCAAGCTTCTTGGATCAATCCATTGTTCCAAATGGATCAATATGGCATATTGGAGATCCTCAAATCCTCTCTTGAGGTCTTGGTTCATAATCGGTCCCAAAAGTCAACTTAGGGGTGAATTAGGTCAAGAAACCCTAATTCCTGATTTTTTATGAATGCATCCCCTGAGGCAAAATTGACTGGATGATTGAGTCCATGAGGTTCCATGGAGCATATTAGGTTATGTTTTGGATCATTGGCTCATGCCCAGAGGAAAATTTCCAACTGGAGGCCCTGGTCGACCAAAACCCTAATTTGGTGACACTGGCGATCCTGAGGCTTGATCCACCTAGAAGAGAGCATCCTTGTGCTTAATCCTTGAAGTGGGAGCCCTTTTTGATCCTTTGTGTATGTTTGAGGGTGTAGACAAGTTAAAGATCATGTCATTCCTTGATTGATCCTTTGTCTAAAAGCTCTGAGAGGGCTTGAAACCCTAATTTTGATAGTAGTGAATACTCACCCATCTTTGGGGAGACTGATGAAGCATAATGATACACCCATATTGTGATGATGATTTGCACAATGATGGGAAATATTAGTGGTCAAAATTTGGGGTATGACACAAGCGGATCGCCAGCGAGCTGATGTATCTCAGAGCGATCTCAAATGAGGGTAGTGTCGCGTGACAACTATTTCTGATAGCTTCCACACTACAAAATGGTTTCAGTCTACTAAAAACCTCAGCTTCTCAGATAACCCAATCGATCACACTACTTTCAACAACCGAAGTTGTTTAGGAAATGTATCTGCAAAGGGATTCTCAACTGAGTTTGATGGCCGACCGGGGACTCTTAACTGGGATTCACTCTCCGTAAGATTACCCGTATAATGTCATCACCTATCTTAGGTGTATACTCAATCTTTCCACATGTGGCATCACACGCATTCCCATTAGCAAAAAAATAAACACATATATCAATTAGGAAAAGCAGTATATATATTTGTCTTAATCATCCTAGACCTCTAGTCTTATGATCCTATACAGACAATGACTCCCCATCAGGGTCGTCATTTCTGTGATATTTGGTGAATTTAAGGACTTCACCTTAAAAAGAGGCTAGAAAGAATGCCTCCCACTGTGGTCGCCAGACTTCTGTAGCGCGATTTTTGTGGTTTCGAATCACTATCGCTTTGGTACTACAGTTCGATTCATTTTTTATCCTATTGAGCTGATTAAGGAAGGGAAATAGATGTCTCCAATTAACCCTGCTTGCAAACTGAGGTTAAACATTCAAAACTGTTGGTTTACAGATGCTACAAAAGGGAGGTTCGTCTTTTAAGGTTATTGGCTTAAAAACACGGTCTAGACTAGTTGTGAGGTTTCTGTGTTAGGTTTGATGCTTTTGATTGATATATGAAGGTACTGAATTTTGGGTTTTTGATTAGTATGCTCGCTAAGATTTTTGCAATATTATGCCTACGTATTCCCATTTAACGAAACAGGGAAATCAGAGCGATTGTAGTTCCTCCTATTCTATGAGAGGAAAAAGGTTATTTTGGTGTCTTGTTCAAAGCCCAAGACAGGAAGCTAAAGGTGGTTTGTATCTTGTTCAAAGCCCAAGATGTGAAGCTAAAGGGTTTTGCATGAGAGAGAATTTGTCATCTCTAAAGAGGAGTTGTTGGTGTTTGTATGCTGTGAGCAAGGCATAAATTTGATGCTAAAAGGTTGATTGACTCAACCGAGGTTTCCTTATACAAAGCCTAAGAGGAGGCGATTGACCCAACAAGAGGGTGTTTATTATTTGTCTCGTACGAAGCCCGAGATAGAGGCTAAAAGGGTTGACTCAACAAGAGAGTAATAACAAGTGACTGACTCAACAAGAGAGTGCTTTTATATGTGTCTTGTACGAAGCCCAAGACAGAGGCTAAAAGGTTTGACTCAGTAAGAGAGTGCTTTTATCTGTCCTATACGAAGCCTAAGAGGGAGGCTAAAAAGGTTGACTCAGCAAGAGAGTCTTGAACAGGTGATTAACTTAACAAGAGAGTCTTTTATACTCAACAAGAGAGTGTTTTGCTATCTCGTACGAAGCCTGAGATAGAGGCTAAAAGGAGATCGACTCAACAAGAGAGTCTTTTATACTCAACAAGAGAGTATTTTATATGTGTCTTGTATGAAGCCCAAGACGGAGGCTAAAAGTGGATTGACTGAACAAGAGAGTCTTTTATACTCAACAAGAGATTGTTTTATATGTGTCTTGTATGAAGCCCAAGACGGAGGGTAAAAGGGAGACTGACTCAACAAGAGAGTCTAAAAAGGTTAGCTCCGCTGGGGAGAGTCATTGTACAAAGCCCAGGAGGAGGCTGACTTCTGTCGGGGATTATTGAGATCCCGAGACAGGTCCAAGTGGGAGAGCCCTCATGAGAGAGGTCGGGTTTCAGTGGGAGATTGGCCCAAAGTGATCGGTGTTTCTTCTTTGAAAGGAACTTGAGAATGTATTTGAGACTCAAAGGGGTTTAGACTGTCCAAGTCAAGAGTTTTACCTATTGTATAATGCCCAAGAGAAGGCACGGGCATTAAGGGATGAGTATCAACCCTAAAGTGGCCAGAGGTTTGACACTGGAAAGACTGCTCTTAGCAAAGGATGACTAAGTTCTGTCTTATACCTTTAAGAGGTTGTCAGGGTCCTTGTATTAAGCCCAAGAGAAGGCATGAGAACTTCTAAGAAGCCGAAGGGTCCTTGTACAACGCCCAAGAGGAGGCAGGGATGCTTTTAGGAAGCCTGTGGGTCCCCAAACCAAGAGAAGTTCAAGAAATGCAATTCACAGAGAAGAGATCATTATAGGAAAGTTCGAGAATTTGGAAGAAACTCAAGAGATGCTATTCATGGAGAATAGATCAACTCTGGGGAGTAGAGTTTCTTTGATAATTTCTAAGAGTGACAGTCTGAGAAAAGGTTCACTGAGAATACTGCCTTTCTCTTTGTTCCATATTGTTTAACCCCAAGAGAAGGGAAGACTGTATCTGGAATCCTACGGGGGATCTAGTTTTGTTTGTATTTAAGAGTGACCAACAAGGTTTTACCTAGTGCTAGACGTAGTTGCTGGGGAAAACTCTAAATAACTATACTAGTATTACACAATTGATATTTGACAAGTATATAAAAGAGGTGAAAGAAGACTTACAGTGAAGCAGCCCCACAATACAGTTATATACATATGAAAGCGATAAATGAAAGCGGATAAACACTTACCCGTTGTAGAGCTTCCATGCTATTTTGTTAGTTGTTCAACAAAGAAAGTTTTGATAACAATATTGTATTCAAAATCAAAGGAGAAAGTGCTTTGAAAAGTCTGTTGGGGCTTACAGCTCAAGGAGAGGCCCAAGCTTTAACGATGATTGCACCGTTGTTTTAAAAATTGTACAGAGGGACTTATACAATATGTGAGGCCCAAAAAGTTTTTATGTACAAGGGGGTTGGGTCTTACACTCTATTAGAGGCCCAAAGTGTTTTGGTACAAGTGATGGGGCTTACATCTCAAGGAGAGGCCCAAGGTTTTATTTTGAACTGGCGATCGTGCCGAGGTTTCTTTCTTTTAACACAGAGGGACTTATACAATATCTAAGGCCCAAAAAGGTTTTGGTTAAAAGGAGATTGGATCTTACACTCTATTAGAGGCCCAAAGAAATTTGAAGAAAAGAAATTGGGCTTATAACACGAGGGTATGCCCAATTGTTTTTGTTAAAAAGGCGACGATCGCGCCGAAATTTCTGAAACTGTATCGGGACTTATACAATGCACTGAGGCCCAAACTATTTTATTTACAAAGAGGTGGGCCTTACACTCTATCAAGAGGTCCATGAATGTTTGAAAATGATTGATGAGGGTTGAATCAACCAAAACCCTAATTTTGTTTAAAAATAGAATTAATTTTGTTGAAAAATTAATAAAAATTATTGAAAACATGTAAAAAATGAGTGGTAATCTTGGATCAATGTTTCTAAAATCATGTTTTTGTCCACAAAATGATTGAAAACCATTTAAGTTTGGAAAATCACGAGAAAGAAAATTTTCAAAATGTTGAAAAACAAATAAAAATTAATTCTTTTCAAAAATATCAAATATGTGAAGTAAATAATATTTTTGGGGAATTTTTGTAAAATAAAATATTTTAATATTTTTGTGAATTATTAAAAAAAGAATCAACTCAAAATCATTAAAATTCAGAGAGAAATTAATTTTTGAATCAATTAAATAAAATCACAAAAAATTCAAAAAATCAAATATTTGAAAAAGGGCGCCAAGAACATCTTGTTCTTGCCCACGTGCCCTGTTTTGCCAAGATTTGCGTTTTCTCATCAATCTCACTGAATACTTGATGGAATTACAATCCACATATCAATCTGCTCGTTTTCAACTCACGATCATGTCTATGGTCTTTAATTTCATTTATTTTAAGCATGGAATGAGAAATCAAAACAAAACCTCAAGAACCCTAACTTGTGCATGAAGGCTGAGAAATTTGATACACGATTCATACAAAGTAATCAATAGAGGGGAAACATTCTTTGCATGATTATGAACATTTGGCAAAAGTTTTTTGCGAGGAAATATGCATAAATTATGAGATGACCAAGTTTAGGCTTACTTGAAGGTCGTGGCAGCAAGAGCAACTTGATTTTTGAGTTAGAGGTATTACAGATGAGTTGTGATGATCTGAACAGCTTCCCTACACCATATGGAGTGTGTTTGAAAGCTTGGATTGATTTGAAATAAACAGGAACAAATTATGGCACCTCAACTGCAACTTTGTTGAAACCTTGAGAAAATGGATGATGATTTCATGAATTTGGTGTTCCAGTTGTTGGTTTAGTGTTTGATCAGCTCACATATGATGTTTATGAGGTGTGTGTGTGTGTGATTGGTTTGGTTGGAATAACTCTCAAACTCAAAACCCGATAGTGACTTGCCTTAAAAGGCAAAATTGGAAGTGAGAAGGAGATTTTGAGGAAAACATCTGTTTGATGGCTTTGGTGTACTTAAACTGAGCAAAAATGAGCTCTATTTAAAGTAGAGCAAGTTTATTTTGGCTGCAATAGTGAATGGCAACTACAGCAGAGGTTTGGCCAATGGTTGCATTTTGGAACCTCAAGTCTCCTCTAGCCATTGACTAGAGGTTAGAGCACATGTTGCTGGTTCCCTAGTTCAGAGATCATACTTGACTCATTCAGTTGGAAATGGTTCAATCCATGCCACCTTGGTGCATCCATTGAATGCTCCAAAACAAAATTGGAGTCTTGTCCCCTCTTTAGGGTTTTTTAGGTTTGGCATGCTATTTTTAGTTCCAAAGACTTGAGAGGCTTATGGCTCAGTGTTTGTCCCTTATTGGTCTCCCCTTGAGGTGTTCAGATGGATAAACATGTTTGTTATTCGTACAAATTGCTCAAATCGAGTAAAATGCACAAATCTGCCTAGTTATGACAGTTTGCAGCAAGGCACATTGCCATTGTCATATCTCATGGTTCAAGTGGAGTTTCATGGGGTTCTTGCCCATTTTGGAAAGTTCTCATATGATACAACATATGTGTGATCATAGTTTGTCTTGACACTTTTTGGATCCAAGTGAAAAATGCCCCTACATTTGGAAAAAAGTGAAACAGATTCTGACTTAGTGAAAATTTCACTAAGTGTTGGAAAAAAGTGACATTTTCACTTTTTGTCATTTTGGTCACTCTATAACTTAAAATCCACGAGGAATTGGAATGAGGTGTAGTTTACACTTTTAAAGTATGCCATGAGAGCTACAAATCCATCTTTGGATCAGCCAAAATGGTTGCTTGGATCTCAAGTTATGATCCTTGGAAGTTGGTACCCTAGCCACTTTGTTCCATAACTTAGAAAATTTCTAAGTTTTTTTATGGTTACCCCTTTTACAAGTTATCCCACTTTCTTTGATTTTTCTTGATGAATGATGATTCAAATCACACATTAACATCATTTTAGGGTTAGGGAACCATAATAGATTAAAAAATCAAAAAGTCAAACTTTGACTTTTGGGCACAGTTGACTTTTTATCAGATGAATTCTAAACTGTGCGATCCTCTATGAAATCAAGTATTTGACCTAAATCAAACTTGATGGATTTATTCCATAGGTGTTATAGGGTGTATTGAATCATGTCCCAAGGTTTGGGAGCATGTCCGGGTCAAAAGTCAAAGGCACAGTTGACTTTTTCCGCGAAACCCTAACTGTGGTTCTGATGAACTTGAAACTTGTGGATCAAGCTTATTGGATCAATCCATTGTTGCAAATGGATCAATGTAGTGTATTGGAGACCCTCAAATCATGTCTTGAGGTCTTGGCTCGTGTTATGTCCCAAAAGTCAACTTAGGGGTGAATTAGGTCCAGAAACCCTAATTCCTGATTTTTGGTGAATGCATCCCCTGAGGCTAATTTGACTTGATGATTGGGTCCATGAGGTCCCATGGAGTATCTTAGGTTATGCTTTGAAGCATTGGCTCATGCCCATAGGAAAATTTCCATCTGGAGGCCCTGGTCGACCAAAACCCTAATTTGGTGACACTGTCGATCTTGAGGCTTAATCCACCTGGAAAGTTGCAGATTTGTGCTTAATCCTTGATGTGGGAGTCCTCTTGATCCATTGTGGATGTTTTAGAGGTTTAGACAAGTTGAATATCATGTCATTTCTTGATTGATCCTTTGTTTAAGGCTCAGAGAGGGCTTGAAACCCTAATTATTGTTTGTAGTGAATGTTCACCCATCTTTGGGGAGACTGATGAGGCATGATGATACACCCATATTGTGATGATGATTTGCACAATGATGGGAAATCTTAGTGGTCAAAATTTGGGGTATGACAAAAGTAACACTACTAAATGTCCAAAAAGTCTTTATAGCACCAAAAGCTAAAACCTCAGAGTCAGAGAATATTAATTTGATCTGCTCTGAGCTCATCAGTTTACTCTAATTATCTTTGCAGATAATTTCCCAGAGTACACCGGAACCCAGTTGATCACAACTAATATTATCCAGAGCAAAATAAAATACGGGGTATTACATCCTCCCCCACTAAAATAGAAATTCGCCCACGAATTTAAAAATTACCTGAATAGATGAGGGTAAGCTTCTCGCATCTCTGATTCTAGTTCCTAAGTTGCATCACCTGGATGCGTCTCGTCCCACTGAACCTTAACAAGAGGAATCTCTTTATTCTGTAGTACCTTAATTTCTCTTTCTGTGATACGACTTGGTTGAGGTTTAAACGTTAAATCTGCTTCTATCTCAATCGTATATGGTAGAATGGTTAAAGAGGTTCTGGAACAAACTTCCTGAGTTGAGATACATGAAAACCATCATGCATTTCTGACAGAGAAGGCGGTAAGGCTAATCTGTAAGCTACTTCACCAATCCTTTCTAAAATTTGATACGGTCCCACGTATCTCAGACTAAACTTTCGCGACTCAAACAGTCCTTTCAACCTCAATCTCGGAGTAACTTTCAAAAACACGTGATCACCTTCATCAAACTCTATAGGTCTCCTACGGTTATCCGCATAACTCTTTAGACGATCTTGTGCTTGTTTAACTTTATCACGGATCATTCTAATCTTTTCTGTAGTCTCTTGAATAATTTCGGGTCCCAAATTTTCGTCTTCGCCAACTTCCGCCCAACACAATGGCGTCCTACATTTTCTTCCATATAATGCCTCATAAGGAGCCATACCAATACTCGCATGATAACTATTGTTGTATGAAAACTCAATCAACGGTAAAAGTTCTATCCAATTTCCTCCACATTCAAGTACACAAGCCTTTAACATATCTTTATCATTTGTATTGTCCGTTCCGTCTGACCATCCGTTTGCGGATGATTCGACGTACTCAAATGCAACTTTGTTCCCATAGCTTGTTGAAAAGCTCTCTAAAACCTTGAAGTAAACTTTGGGTCTCTATCGGACACAATACTATAGGGAATACCATGCAACCTCACAATTTCCGAAATAAACAACCTTGCAAGATGACTTGCCTTGTAAGTAGTCTTCACAGCTAAGAAATGCGCAGATTTCGTCAACCGATCCACAATTACCCAAATAGAATCATAACCACCTTGTGCACGGGGTAATCCAACAACAAAATCCATAGAAATACTATCCCACTTCCATACCGGAGTTTCTAACGGTTGTAATAAGCCACCCGGTCTTTGATGTTCAATCTTTACTTGTTGGCATACCGCAATCTCTGATACATACACCGCAATATCTCTTTTCATACCAGACCACCAATAGTCCCTCTTTAAGTCTTGATACATTTTCGAAGAACCAGGATGTATAGTAAAAGCACTCTTATGCGCTTCTTCCAAAATTCTTCTTTTTAACACTGCATCATCCGGAACACAAATCCTTTGGTTAAATAAAATAATTTCATCATTTTCCCGCACAAAACTCGGTTGAACTAACAATCCTTGTAACTTTTCATCCAACACCTGTCCTTGTTGAATTTCCTCCCTAAGAGTTGAATTAACATTCAAATTTCCCATAATCACACCATTAGGAGTCCAAACAAATTGGAGATTAAGATCTCGAAACTTTTCCAATAAGGTATCTCTAATATCATCAACTCGACATTATGCAACACTTTTCGGCTTAATGCGTCCACTACTTTATTCGCTTTACCCGGATGGTACTTTAGTTCCAAGTCATAATCTTTCAAATACTCTATCCACCTCCTTTGACGCATGTTCAACTCTTTCTGATCAAAAAGATACTTTAAGCTCTTGTGGTCACTGAACATCTCAAAATGTACCCCATACAAATAATGACGCCACACTTTTAGTGTAAACATAACTACCGCCAATTCCAAATCATGTGTTGGATAATTCTCTTCATGAACTTTTAACTGTTGGGAGGCATAAGCCACCACATGACTATCTTGCATTAAAACACCTCCTAATCCCATCTTTGATGCATCACAAAATACGTCATACGACTTTCTAGGATCAGGAATAATCAAAATAGGAGCAGTCGTCAATCTTTCCTTCAAACTCATAAAACTTCGCTCACAAGCCGAATCCCACTCATAAGGACAATCCTTTCGAGTAAGCTTAGTCATTGGTAAGGCCAATTGTGAAAAGTCCTTGATAAACCTTCTATAATAACCTGCTAGTCCCAAGAAACTTCTAACTTCGGGAACTTTCTTTGGTCTCTCCTAATTAATCACTGCTTCAAATTTTGATGGATCTACCGCCACACCTCCCTGAGATATGACATAACCAAGAAAACTAACCTCCGACATCCAAAACTCACACTTGCTTAGCTTAGCAAAAAGTTGTCTCTCTTGTAGGATCGATAAAACGATTCTTAAATGCTCTTCGTGCTCTTGAGAAGTACGAGAATAAATAAGAATGTCATCAATGAAGATCACTACAAACTGGTCCAAATAAGTTTGAAATATCCGATTCATATAATCCATAAAAACTGCTGGAGCATTCGTCACACCGAAAGGCATTACTAAGAATTCATAATGATCATAACGAGTTCTAAACGCGGTCTTTGATATGACTGAACTCTTCACACGGATCTGGTGATAACCCGACCGTAAATCAATCTTCAAGAACACACTGGCTCCTTTCAATTGATCTAACATGTCGTCTATCCTGGGTAATGGCTATTTGTTCTTGATGGTGACCTTATTCAACTGCCGGTAATCAATACATAACCGTATTCCACCATCTTTCTTCTTTACCAACAACACTGGAGCTCCCCAGGGCGAAACACTGGGTCGGACAAAATACTTAGCCATTAACTCTTCCAATTGATCCTTCAATTCCCTTAACTCAAGTGGTGTCATCCGATACGGAGAAACGGATATAGGAGTCATTCCCGGTATCAGGTTAATAGAGAATTCCACTTCCCTTTCCGGAGGAAGAGAAGTGATACCCTCGGGGAAAACTTCGAAAAACTCACAGACTACTAGAATACTCAGAATTTGAAGGTTGCTACTCTCTTCCTTAGTGAGAACCAAAAGAACAAACTTTTCCTTCTCAAACAAGAAATTTATCATTCCAACCGTACCTTCTAAAATACTACCTCCATTCCTTTTTATAAGAGACAACTTATTTTTTAGATTCATTAGATAATTAATGTATTTAGTCTATAAACTAACCAAATACATTGATTATTCAATGAACCTAAAAAGTGAGCTGTCTCTTATAAAAAGGAACGGAGGTAGTAGTAGTTAACACATCCTTCGGAGTAGCCTCAACGGACGAAATGATGATTAGATTTTCTTCGAAACCGCCAATCCATTCCCAATACAACATCCACTTTCTTAAGCGGTAAACAAATAAGATCAATCTGAAAAACTCTCCCATCCACAGATAAAACACAATTTTCACACATTAAAGGTGTTTCAACTATCTCATTCATGGCAGTAGTAACCACCATGGATGGAGCAACGGAATAGCTTGCAACCCAAGTTGCTTCAAACATTGCATCGACACAAAAGTGTGTGTTGCTCCATAATCAAATAATACAAAACAAGGATGTCCATTAATGAAACACGTACCAGCAATCAAAGAGTTGTCACCCTTTGCTTTCCTCGCATCTAAGGTATAAACTCGGCCGACGCTCTTCCCTTTCATCTGATTCCTACTCTGAGGACAATCCCTCGCCAAATTACCTATCTTCTGACATAGAAAACATCTCACACCTTCAATACCACACATTCCATAATGATTCCTTCCACAAATACAACACACAGGAGGTGCACTAGTCCTAGAACTCTGAACTTGCTTCCCTTTAAAAGCTTGTTGTCTAGACCTAAATTGTTGATTTGATCTCCCATGATCAACCTGATTCGACCTACTCAAATCCCCCTCTACTTGAACTTTCTTTAAACTATTCTCTGCCACATAACATTGCCTTAGTAATTCATCGTAACTAGTGAACTCTCTTTGAGACACACTATGCGAAATTTCAGCCTTTAAACCAAAAAGAAAGTGGTCAATTTTCCACCTCTCTTCCGGAGCATAAATGGCCTGCCTAGAATAAGCAGCCATAATCTCAAATCTCTCAGCATAAGTAGCCACAGTCAAAGTACCCTGTCTCAACTGTTGAAAATCAAATTCCTTCTGGGTCCTTAAGGAACTAGGGAAATAATTCTCCATAAAATTAATCTTAAATTGCTCCCAGACCTTAGGTACCTCTTAGATAGTCATCAGGGCTGAGACACTTTCCCACCACCTCATGGCAGGACCCTTCAATGAATGAGAAGCGAATACCACCTTATTCTCCTCACTACAATGGACTATTAAGAAAATTCTCTCCATGCCAGCTATCCATTCATGAGCTTTCACAGGATCTAGTCCGCCATGAAATTTCGGAGGATTCATGCGGATGAAATCCCGAAAACTCCCACCTACAGCATCTGGAACAACCATTGGAGGATGAAGACCCCCATTCATTTGTTGTACCATCTGCTGCATGAACTGGTTCTGCTGCTGTTGCATCTGTTGCAAAAATTAAGGCCATGGGACATACTCCTCACCGCCCGACAGATTCGTCCCAACAGGAGTAGTTCTGGGTCTACCGGATTACTTCTGCGTCCGACAGCCATGTTCCTAAATGTCATACAGATAGGATTAAGTTGATCAGGCTCAATACCATAAATATAACACTTAAGACCAATGGCGACACCACACATATAAAACGGAAAGAAATACTTATACTATTTCATGGCTAGGTCGAGGATACGACCTGCTCTGATACCAACTGTAACACCCACATATAACATCATACATCAAAGCATAATTATTATACATGAATCCAAGTCTATGGTACTGAAATACCACAAGTTCCTAGTTAACACAATATATACATTACATGCCCAAGCACTTAATACAAAAAACCTACGACATAATGTATACAAGATGTTACCAAACACTAAGAACTAGATCAAACAATGATCTTAAAAATAATCTTCACAACGGAAGTCTTGCCATCCACAAAAGCCAAGATAAGTAAGGACAATCAAACGACATTATCCTTACCCTTCGCGGAACCTGAAGCACCTGTAATATAATCAACAACACGGGGTGAGATATTAAATCTCAGTGAGTTCCCTATCTTATAGATTCTCTTGGCTTTACAAGGTTCTATCATCCTAACCCAAGTCAAAAGGGAAGGGAAGTGACCTTGAGTACAGACTCTCACACTATATGGAAACATGTTCATGAGTTCACCAACTCAAAATATCACTAATCGATAACCTCACCAAGGCATCCCCTTTTCCCGCCGCTTCTACGTCTAGAATTCGACCCGAGTCATGGATCCTTGTAGTTACTTGGCATACGAAATGGATTCAGATTCTACAAACCATTAACCGTTAAGAACTGTCACTTCACACAGGCCATTAACCGTGACAAGTCTCTTTACCCATAGGCTCCATTCGTACTCACACACGGGAATCAAACCTGCCAAGTAATTGTGCACACGTTTCAGAGGAGCTCGAGACTCATGAAACTGCAACTCAAGGGAAAACAATTACGATTACGTGATTTCACACACACAAACGTGATTGCATTCGACAATCACAAGGCCACATTTGCCTTAAGGCCTCTTTTTCCTTTTCTCATAATCATAATGGTTCACACATGTTCCATACTAGTGTTTCACTCTCTCCTAGACCAATACTCGTCACGGATGCACCTTTCTACATCGAGTGCCCGAGCATCGCCATCTAGGTTCTCTATCACAATCCTATCCACAACCTAGAATCATATCATTAGGTTTGGGGTAAGGTTTCTCACTCTTCCTAATTCATTTTAAGCATGTTATTCTCTCAATCATGATTAACATCAATATTAGACAGGCATATTACAATTGCACATTTTGAATTTCATATAATAATTTAATGACAAATTACATAACCCTCAGGTTCCCTCCGATTTATTTAATCAGGTACCCGAAAACAATATTTTTCACCATTATCATGTAGTACATTTCCATAGCTTTCCATCGGTACCAAGAACACCTCGATCGGAAGCACGGTTCAAAAGATATTAATTTTCTAAAATATTTTTCAAAATACAACAGTGGTAACCGGTTACTCAATATAGGGTAACCGGTTACTCGAAACAGAGCCAAAATGAGAGTTAAAGACACTTTTGGGTAACCGGTTACCTTATATAGAGTAACCGGTTACTTCATTCATTTTCTGCGCAGAATCACAAATTTTCAAAGGGTAACCGGTTACTCAATATAGGGTAACCGGTTACTCTGGGCGTAGAATAAAAAATACTTGTTTTAAGTGGATACTTTCCCATTCAATCTCATTCCAAACAAGTTCACACATAACAACAAGTTTCAACAGATGATTCTACATACATGTTGATTATCCCATGCAATTTATATCTCATTTTATCCGTTAGATTTCATTGATTAGCAAAATTAACCATTTTCTCAATATCTAACTTAACTCAAGAAACTTAAGAACAATTGTCTCTATCTAGAACCCATCTTAGAATTGGATGATGATGAAAAAGATGAGATGAAATGATGAAGAGTAGATGATGATTCTTGCTCTTGAGCTTCTAGGGTTTTGCTTCTCCTTCTTTCTCCCTTCTCCAACCTCTCTCTAACTTCTCTCTCTCTCAAATGTTACTATGTTTGGCAAAGGAGGAAAAATGAAATGATATAGAGAAATTCAATTAGATAATAACACTACTAAATGTCCAAAAAGTCTCTATAGCACCAAAATCTAAAACCTCAGAGTCAGAGAATATTAATTTGATCTGCTCTGAGCTCATCAGTTTACTCTAATTATCTCTACAGATAATTTTCCAGAGTACACCGGAACCCAGTTGATCACAACTAATATTATTCAGAGCAAAATAAAATACGGGGTATTACAAATGTATTATGTTTAATGGATATGCTTTTGGATGGCTTATGTTTAATCAATGAATATGGAGTTATGAACATTGACAGAATTACAAAATTGCAGAATTTTATAATGTTATGTGTGAAGAAGTTTCAGTTGTTGTTTTTTGGTCCCAATACATTGAAATAATTATTCAATTAAATGTAGTACATATTATATACAATTGAATGTAGTATATTTGGTTTCTATTAAAAGTAACAGTCAAAGAAATGTGGTAAATATCCATTTACAGAGGATGTTAAAAATTTGAATTGTAATGATGGCTATGGGATTTGATGTTACGGAATAGTTATAAGGCATTTTTATGATGAGGTAGTTGGCAATGAAAAATGTGGTATTAAAATGCCTTATAATAGGATAGTAGACAATGTTGGCAATTAAAAAACTCAACATACATAATGAGTATGACTTCCAGATTGCTAAAACAGTGTTGGTATATAAAAAACAATTATATGATAAAATTCAATTGTATCATCAAAGTTAAAAATCAACTTTGAAGCCCAGGTAGTAATAAGGCAATCAAAGAAAAAAGCAAAAAACTACAATGAGGGCAATTTTACAAACACGAACCAAGGTGGTAATTAGGCAACGAAAGCACAACCGACTTGTTGCCCAAAAATCTTGCCACAAAATAGGAGACATCAATGAAAGAGTTGGAAAAATGAGAACCTATTGTTGCATCTGCGAAAATCAACAGGCGGAAAAGACAAAAGAGTTGTCACTGAACGTTATTTATCCCGACGCAGGGAGAGGAAATAATCGCAGAATGAAATTTTGGCCTATGTAGACAGCAGATTGTCATACCCCAAATTTTGACCACTAAGATTTCCCATCATTGTGAAAATCATCATCACAATATGGAGGAACCATCATACTTCATCAGTCTCCCCAAAGATGGGTGAGCATCCACTACAATCAAAATTAGGGTTTCAAGCCCTCTCAGAGCCTTAGACAAAGGATCAATCAAGGAATGACATGATCTTTAACTTGTCTAACCTCTCAAACATCCACAATGGAACAAAAGGACTCCCACTTCAAGGATCAAGCACAAGGCTGCTCCCTTCTAGGTGAATCAAGTCTCAAGATCGACAGTGTCACCAAATTAGGGTTTTGGTCGACCAGGGCCTCCAGATGAAAATTTTTATCTGGGCACAAGCCAATGATTCAAAAACTAACCTAATATACTTCATGGGACCTCACGGACCCAATTATCAAGTCAATTTTGCCTCAGGGGATGCATTCATCAAAAATCAGGAATTAGGGTTTCTTGACCTAATTCACCCCTAAGTTGACTTTTAGGGCAAATCATGAGCCAAGACCTCAAGATAGGGTTTGAGGGTCTCTAATGAACTATATTGATCCATTTGGAACAATGGATTAATCTAAGAAGCTTGAGCAACAAGTCTCAATTTCATCTGCACCACAATTAGGGTTTCGCGAGGAAAGTCAGCTGTAACTTTGACTTTTGACCAAGACATGCTCCCAATCCCTAAGACATGATTCAATATACCCTATGACACCCATGGAACATGTCCATCAAGTTTGATTTAGGTCAAGGACATGATTTCATGAAGAATTGCACAGTTTGGAATTCATCTGATAAAAAGTCAACTGTGCACAAAAGTCAACTTTGACTTTTTGAGATTTTTCACCAAAATGGATTTTTAACCCTAAAATGATGTTAATGTATGATTTTAATCATCATTCATCAAGAAAAATCAAAGAAAGTGGGATAACTTGTAAAAGGGGTAACCATAAAAACTTAGAAAAATTTCTAAGTTATGGAAAAAGTGACACTAATGTGCCAACTTTGGAGGACCATAACTCCTAAACCACAAGGCCATTGTTCCCCATTCAAAGGTTGATTTGTAGATCTCATTGCCCTCTACAAAAACTTCATACTGACCTATGTCCAAATTCCTCATGGATTTTGAGTTATGGAGTGATCAAAATCAAGAAAAGTCACTTTGTTCCAACACTTAGTGAAAATTTCACTAAGTCAGATTTTACCTTACTTTTTGCCAAATGTAGGGGGATTTTTCACTTGGATTCAAAAGAGATCAAAACCAAACATGTTCAAACAATTGTTGTATCATGTAAGGGCTTTCCAAAATGGCCAAGAACATTACCAAATTCAATTTGAGTCATGAGATATGACATTGGCAAGTTGCCTTGCTGAAATCTGCCAAGGCAAGGCAGATTTTTACACTTTTGGTCGATTTGCCAAAATCAGCCAAATCCAAATGCTCCTATCCACTTGGACACCTCTAAGGATTGAATCTAAAGGGGACAATCACTGAGCCAAGCCTCCAAAGTCTTTGGAACAAGAAATAGCATGTTGAACCTAGAATTGCCAAAATAGGGACAAGACTCCAATTTTGGATTGGAGCATTTAATGGAAGCATCAAGGTGGCATGGACTGACCCATTCTCAACTGAATTCAGTAAAGACTTATCCAAGACCAAGGGAACCGGCAGCCTGTGCCCTAACCTCTAGTCAATGGCTAGAGGAGACTTGGATTTTCATTTGCCAACATTGGCCAAACCTACTCAGCAGTTGCCATTCACTATTCCTTGCAAAACAAACTTGCTCTACTATAAATAGAGCTCAATTGTGATCAGTTTGAATACACCAAAGCCATCAAACAGATGCTTTCCTCAAAATCTCTTCTTTCACTCCAATTTTGCCTTCTAAGGCAAGTCACTATCGGGTTTTGAGTTTGAGAGATTTTCCAATCAAACCAATCACACACACACCTCATATACATCACATATGAGCTGATCAAACACTTAAACAACAACTGGAACACTGATTTCTCAGAATCACCAGTCAATTGCTCAAGGTTTTAACCAATTGTAGTTGAGATGCCATGAAGTGATCCAGCCAGTTTCAATCAAGTCCAAGCATTCAAACACACTCCATAGGGTGTAGGGAAGCTGTTCAGATCATCACAACTCATCTGTAACACCTCCAACTTAGAAATCAATTTGTTCTTGCTGTCACGACCTAGAGGTAAGCCTAAACTTGGTAATCTCTCAATCCATGCAATTTTTGCTGCACAATAATTTGGCCATATGTTCATAATCATGCATGGAATGTTTCCCCTCAATTAATTGCATTATTTGAATCGTGTATCAAAAATCCCAGCCTTCATGCAGAATCTAGGGTTCTTGAGGATTATTCATGATTTATTGCTTTATGTTTAATTTAAATGAAATTAATTGTCATAGACATGATCGTGAGGTTGAAACGAGTTTATTGGTATGTGGATTGCATGATATGATTAAGTATTCAGTGAGATTGGATAGAAAATGTAAATCTGGGAAACTCAAAACACGCGTGTGTTCTTGCCCTTGTTCTTGGCGCCATTTTCCAACATTTGAATATTTGAATTTTGTGATTTTTATTTAATTGATTCAAAAATTAATTTATCTCTGAGTTTTAATGATTTTGAGTTGATTCTTTTTTTAATAATTCACAAAAATGTTGAAATATTTTATTTTCCCAAAGAATCCCAAAAATATTATTTATTTCATATAATTGATATTTTTGCAAAGAATTAATATTTTAATTGTTTTTGACATTTAAAATATTTTTTCCCTCTTGATTTTGTAAAGATTAATGACTTCTAATTATTTTGTAGGTCAATACTTGATTTTTGAAGCATTAATCCAAGATCATAATTTGTTTCCCCATGTTAAACAATTTTTGATCATTTTAATTGAATTTTTATTCAATTAAAATACATTTTGGAAATAAATTAGGGTTTTTGATTAATTCAACCCTCACAAATCATTTTTCAAAAAACATCTGGGCCTCTCCTTGAGCTATAAGACCCATTCAAAACTTTTGGGCCTCTAATAGAGTGTAAGACCCAACCCTTTGTAAATACAACCTATTTGTGGGTCTCACTTATGGTATAAGTCCCGTTGTATTTCAAAAAGTTCGACGCGATCATCATCTGTTGAAAAATGAATCTTGGGCCTACCCTCGAGTAGTAAGACCCATTTCTTTTCTTTAAAACTCTTTGGGCCTCTATTAGAGTGTAAGACCCAACCCACTTGTACAGAAACAATTTTGGGCCTCACTTATTGTATAAGTCCCTCTGTATATTTTTAAATTCGGCACGATCGTCGCCAGTTTAAAAATAAACCATCTGGACCTCTCCTTGAGCTATAAGACCCATTCACAACTTTTGGGCCTCTATTAGAGTGTAATACCCAATCCCCTTTTAACCAAAACCACTTTGGGCCTCAGATATTGTATAAGCCCCTTTGCGTTAAAAGAAAATCTCGGCACGATCGCCATTTTAAACGAAAAATCATCTGGGCCCACCCTCGAGTAGTAAGACCCATTTCATTTCTAAAACCTTTTGGGCCTCTTGAGAGAGTGTAAGACCCATCCCTTTGTACAGAAAACCTTTTTGGGCCTCAGTCACTTGTATAAGTCCCTCTGTACAAATTCAAATAGTGCGCTCACTGATAAAACCCTGGGCCTCTCCTTGAGCTGTAAGCCCCAAATCTTTCTTTTTCAAAGCACTTTCTCCTTTGATTTTGAAATATACTGTTGTTTTCAATCTTTCTTTGTCGAACAACTAACCAAACAGCATGGAAGCTCTACAATCGAGTAAGTGTTTACACGCTTTCATTTACCGCTTTCATATACATATAACTGTATTGTGGGGCTGTTTCGCTGTAAGTCTTCTTTCATAAACTCATATCAACTGTGTAATAATAGTATAGATATTTAGAGTTTCCCCGGCAACTACGTCTAGCATTAAGCCCGTTGATCACTCTTAAATAGTCAAAACTAGATCCCCATAGGATTACCAGACACAGTCTTCCCTCCTCTTGGGGTTAAATAATATGGAGATATGAAAGGTAGCATTCTTGGTGAACCCTTTCATAGACTGTCACTTGTAGAAGTTGTCAAAGAAACTCTACTCCCCAGAGATGATCTTTTCTCCATGAATGACATCTCTTGAGTTTCTTCCAAATTCTCGAACTTTCCTGGCTTGATCTATTCCTCGTGAATAGCCTGTCTTGAATTTCTCGGGGTTTGGGGACCCACAGGCTTCTTAAAAGCACTTGTCAAGAAACTCTATTCCCCAGAGATGATCTTTTCTCCGTGAATGGCATCTCTTGAGTTTCTTCCAAATTCTCGAACTTTCCTGGCTTGATCTATTCTCGGTGAATGGCATGTCTTGAATTTCTCGGGGTTTGGGGACCCATCGGCTTCTTAAAAGCATCGGCCTCCTCTTGGGCATCGTACAAGGACTCACAGGCTTCCTAAAAGCATCCCCGCCTCCTCTTGGGCTTAGTACAAGGACCCGCCGACTTCTTAGAAGTATTCACAGCCTCCTCTTAGGCTTCGTATAATGATCTCTTCCTCCGGGAATGATAGCCTCCTCTTGGGCTTCGTACAAGGACCTCTCGGCTTCTTAAAAACTTCTAGCCTCCTCTTGGGCTTCGTACAAATTGTCCCGACGACCTCCTAGAGGTATAGGAACAGAACTTAGTCATCTTCATAGAACAGTCCTTTCAAAGAGTCTACTACTGTTTCTCAAAGCATAGTACAAAAGATGAAACTCTAGACACAGACAGTCTAATATCCTTGAGTCTTAAAGGCATTCTCAAGTGACCCCTTCGTTAAATAGGAAGGAAACCCGTAGACTCGGACAGTCTCAATACCCTTTGGATTTCCCATTTCCTTAAAGAATAGGAAATATCCCTGATCCTCAAATCAAAAATCCCTGAGTGCCAACATTACTCATATAAGAACTGATTTTCTCTTGAAATCAGCATATTGGATATGTCACTCAACTGAAACAGCAACCATAGCTTCCTCTTGGGCTTTGTACAATGATTCTCCCCAGCGGAGTCAAACAATGTTTAGCCTCTCTCTCGGGCTTTGTACGAGACACATAAGAGACTCCCTCGTTGAGTCAATCACCCTTTTCGCCTCCATCTCGGGCTTTATACGGGATACAAAAAGGTTCTTATTGAGCCAAACAAATTTTAGACTCTATCTCGGGATTTGTACGAGATACAAACACTCTCTTGTTGAGTATAAAAGATCCTCTTGCAGGATCAAAACCTTTTAGCCTCTCTCTCGGGCTTTGTACAAGACATATATTAGCCTCCTCTTAGGCTTTGTATAAGAAAATCACTGGTTAATCCAATTAACCTTTTAGCATCAAAGTTATGCCTCGTTCACAGTACACAAACATTAACAACTCCCTTCATCTAATTGCTGTAAGCGGCAAGCCTCTGAATCATCTATACCCATGCCACTGTCCCTCTTTTAGCATGAGAAATTCCTAAGGAAAGATAGCATTGCTCTACCCTGAGTTAAAGTCTTCTCCTTCAGGTTAAAATCCCCTATAAAGGAAATTATGGCATTGTCGGATTCAGACATCCCGGTTAAAGTAATCCTCCTTTATAACCAGTCACCCAACAGTTGTGACATACAACCCCCTCTTTAGAGATGACAAATTCTCTCTAAAGTCAAACCCTTTCAGCTTCACATCTTGGGCTTTTAACAAGATACAAACTACCTTTCAGCTTCATATCTTAGGCTTTGAACAAGATACAAACCACCTTTAGCTTCACGTCTTGGGCTTTGAACAAGACACCAAAATACCATTTCCTCCCATAGAATAGGAGGAACTACGAACGCTCTGATTTCCCTGTTTCGGTAAACAGGAATACGTAGGCATAAGATTGAAAGAAAAATCTTAGCGAACACACTAAACAAAAACCCAAAATCCCATACTCTCACATATCTATCAAGAAGCATTCATCCTAACATCTAAACCTCCCACCACTTTTAAAAAAAATAAACCCGATAGAGACCACGAATCTTTGTAGCATCTGTAACCTAACAGACCACTGTTTAAACTCAGTTTGCAAGCAGGGTTAATTTGAGACATCTATTTCCCTTCCTTCATCAGCTTTAATAGGATAAAAAATGAATCGAGCTATAGGCACCAAAGAGCGGTAGTGCTTCGCAACCACAACCAAAAATCGCTAGCTACACAGATGTCCTAACACATGTCAAGACATTGTGCTACATAATCATTTAAACTCAGAGGCGCAATAGCAGACTAATACCTTGAATATCAGAACTGCACAATCACAGATATCACGACATCTGATCCAACATGTCAGTCAAGAACAATAACAAAATTGTAAATTACAGAATGTTAAATAAGACAGTATGTGTTAACCCAGTTGTAGACATATATTTTCGACACCATGTCTTGGTAGGTAAAATGATGTTCTTTAACTAAAGAAAATGGCTACAGATGAAGAAGAAAGAAAACGAAGGTATTCAGAAGAAGTTTTCGACACTTCGACAAGAACAGAATTTCGACACTTCGACAAGAACAGAGTTTCGTCACTTCGACAAAAAACAGAGTTTCGACATTTTCGACAGAAACATAAGGAAGTTTTCGTCAGACAAGGTTTAAGGGACATTTATTACTTTTCGACAATTCGACAAGGCGAAGAGGCGCAACGTTTCGACGCAAAAGGAAAATTCAAATTCAAGAGTTATAACGTTTGGCAGAAGACGCGTGGAAGCTTTAGAAGAAAAGAAGACATGCAGAAGGTCAAGTGTCAAAGATTTAGAATTTTTCCGTTATTAGACAGTTATTGTATTTGTATATAAATAGGATAGTTGTTGTAGAATTTTAGTGTGTGAAAACTTGTACTAAATTCCTGTAAACACTCAAAGTACCCGTGTGAGAGAAAAGAGTTTATTATCTAGAAATGTACGTGTGAAACACCATCTTTTTAAGTTTATAAAAATTCAAAGTCTTTTATAATTGCCTTTACTTTTCCCAGTCATTTATCCTTTGTCATTTACTTTATGCAAGTTTTAAGTTCATTCAATTTATCCTTTCGCCAGAAGTTGTTATTTAGTTCGTTAACCAAACCATTCGTACATAAAAGATATAACAAAACAAACCATCAAAACACCATTATCCAAAGAGTTAGATAAATTTGCACATGTATCCCAGGATTTGTGTGGTTGGTCCTGCAAGTAACCCAATTTTATAAGAGATTGGTAAACCAGAGGTTGTTCGCCAAAATCAACAGCGAACAAATTGGCACACCTGGTGGGACCAGTGCAAAATTTTAGAATTTTTTACAGAAGAACTCTTAGCCAAATAGTTTCTACTTCGTTGTATGAATTTGAGAAGCGGTAAATTAGCCGTAACCGACGTAGAAAGACCTAAAAGAACAAGAGTAAGAAAAATGGCAAATCAGCCAAATAATCCAAATCCAAATGAAACCATTCCAGTTTCCAACCATATCCCTTCGACAGGGGGAAATGTGGATTCAAACCCTATTCTAGAGGAGGCTATGCCTTCATCAACAGGATCTATACCAGCGGTTTCGCTCTCCCAAAATATGCCTAGTTCTTCCACAATGGGACATTTAATGCCCATGGGGACGCCTCCTCCTGGAGGACATAATTATAGGCCATTTCAGACAAATTTTTCCATGCCTATGTTTGGTAGAGAACAACCATATGGAATGCCAACTTCAGTGATGGCAAACTTACAAAATGCACCATCCTTGTATTCTGATGCCATGGTCCACGTGTCTTCACCACTACAAGGGTCGGGATATGGTGGAAATATGAGTAGATTGAACCAACCCCTACAAAATTTCCAAATGCCAGCAATTACAAATAATTATGCGCAAGTAATTCGACAACAAATGGACGAAAGTAATCATGATATGGTCCAAATGTTGACACAACAAATGGGCGCAGTGTTTAATCCTTTAATACAAAACACTACCCAAACCAACCAATTGTTGGCTGCGCAAATGACACGCATTGCTGACTTTTTTGGTGTTCCTCAAACGCGACAAAGAGAACAAGTAATTCAAAACCCAGTAGTGAATGTCGAAGAGGAACCCACAATAAATCAAAGGCCTTTAGAGAATCCTCAGGCAAACCCTAGAAACCAAGAGGCAGTGGTCAAACAGCCTCGTGTCGAAATCCCCGTTCAACAAGAACCTAGGAGGGTAATCGTCCAGAGAGGCGAAGATGCTGATGATGTGTTGCGACAGCGAATACGATATAATAACCTGCCTGCCGAAAACAATTTAGCAGCCATGGTCGAAAGGATAATGGCACAAAATGGGGTAAATGTAGGATTACAAAGGCCTAGTTATGCTTCCCCATTATCTGAATATGTTCTACAACAGGAATTACCCCCAAGGTGGAAAGTCCCCAAATTTACCAAATTTTCAGGGGACACTAGCAAATCCACCATAGAACATATAGCGCGTTATTTGATCGAAGCGGGAGAAATAGCCCATAATGAAAATTTGAAAATGAAATACTTCCCAAGTTCTTTGACAAAAAATGCGTTTACCTGGTTTACATCCTTGCCTGCGAACTCGATATTCACATGGACCCAATTAGAAAGATTATTCCATGAACAATTTTATATGGGTCAGACTAAGATAAGTTTGAAGGAATTAGCCAGTGTTAAGAGGAAATTTTCAGAGCCTATAGATGATTACCTAAATAGGTTCAGGTTGCTTAAGGCAAGATGTTTCACACAAGTGCCGGAACAAGAGTTAGTCGAAATGGCCGCAGGGGGTCTGGATTATTCTATAAGAAAGAAATTAGACACTCAATATTTGAGAGATATGGCACAATTAGCAGATAGGGTAAGACAAATTGAAAGGCTAAAAGCTGAGAAATTTAGATCAAATAAAAATAAAAAGGAAAGAGTGGCCTATGTAGGAGTATGCCAGGATGATGATAGTGACGAAAATGAACTAATTTTGTTCGACGAACAAGAAATTGATCTGGCATAACTAAAGTCAGGCCCACCATACGCCTGTAAAGTACTAGCTCCGTCGAATGGGAAAAATCCAGTCGAACCTGAAAAGAATGATAGGTTTCCTAAAAGAACTTATACGTTCGACGTCACCAAGTGTGACGAAATTTTCGACTTATTAGTCAAAGATGGTCAATTAATAAAACCAGCAGGCACTAAAGAGCCTCCTGTGGACCAACAGAAAAAGAGAGGTTTTTACAAATACCATAACTTTTTGGGTCATAAAACTTCTCAATGTTTCCTTTTCAGGGATCTTGTTCAGAATGCAATCCGTGATGGAAGACTGAAGTTTGGAGACAAATCAAAACAACAGATGAGGATTAACTCAAACCCCATGCAGGTGGTCGAAGCCAATTATGCTGAACCTTCCACTGTGAATATGGTGGAAGTCGAAGTAGCCTCTGATTGAAGTTTTGAAATGGTGGAAGCTGCTGAGGGCTTCGACAATAATATCAACATGGTGGAGGTTGCTGATGATCTCCTAGATAAGCCTGAGGTGGAAAAAGTATCCAAGGACTTTGTAGACCAGGCAGTGTTGATCAAGATTACTGAAAATCTTGATGTAGGAAATTTGAACGACTATATCAACAAAGTTGAGACTACTGAAGGTTTCGACAGTAAGAACAAAGTTGGAGACACTGAAGTCTTCGACAGTCAGAAGAAGAATGTCAGGAACGTAAAAGTGTTAAAAGATTTGGAAAATAAGTATTTATAGAGGGAAAGATGAGAAAAGGTTCCAGTTTTAATATTGATCATAGGACATGTGTCAAGATTTCAACGGTGATGATCAAAAGTATGGGAAGGCATGGCTAGCTAGGTTTTAGGGTTATGGAGATCATGTCTGAAAGTGGGATAAGATGGG
Source organism: Lathyrus tuberosus (assembly GCA_022829125.1). Lineage (NCBI taxonomy): Eukaryota > Viridiplantae > Streptophyta > Magnoliopsida > Fabales > Fabaceae > Lathyrus > Lathyrus tuberosus. The sequence continues at coordinate 710,751 of JALAZF010000035.1, forward strand.
ACGTTTTAAGAAAAGTGTAATGATAGACTTTCTTGGGACTTAACAAAACGTCACGTCTTGAAAACCAGCATCATTAATGCAGGTAACATGGCGTCGAAATATTTTCGACAGCAAATGATGGTTTCTCCAGAAATAAGTCGAAACATCACAAATATTTTCGACAGCAGATGTCCTAACACATGTCAAGACATTGTGCTACATAATCATTTAAACTCAGAGGCGCAATAGCAGACTAATACCTTGAATATCAGAACTGCACAATCACAGATATCACGACATCTGATCCAACATGTCAGTCAAGAACAATAACAAAATTGTAAATTACAGAATGTTAAATAAGACAGTATGTGTTAACCCAGTTGTAGACATATATTTTCGACACCATGTCTTGGTAGGTAAAATGATGTTCTTTAACTAAAGAAAATGGCTACAGATGAAGAAGAAAGAAAACGAAGGTATTCAGAAGAAGTTTTCGACACTTCGACAAGAACAGAATTTCGACACTTCGACAAGAACAGAGTTTCGTCACTTCGACAAAAAACAGAGTTTCGACATTTTCGACAGAAACATAAGGAAGTTTTCGTCAGACAAGGTTTAAGGGACATTTATTACTTTTCGACAATTCGACAAGGTGAAGAGGCGCAACGTTTCGACGCAAAAGGAAAATTCAAATTCAAGAGTTATAACGTTTGGCAGAAGACGCGTGGAAGCTTTAGAAGAAAAGAAGACATGCAGAAGGCCAAGTGTCAAAGATTTAGAATTTTTCCGTTATTAGACAGTTATTGTATTTGTATATAAATAGGATAGTTGTTGTAGAATTTTAGTGTGTGAAAACTTGTACTAAATTCCTGTAAACACTCAAAGTACCCGTGTGAGAGAAAAGAGTTTATTATTTGGAAATGTACGTGTGAAACACCATCTTTTTAAGTTTATAAAAATTCAAAGTCTTTTATAATTGCCTTTACTTTTCCCAGTCATTTATCTTTTGTCATTTACTTTATGCAAGTTTTAAGTTCATTCAATTTATCCTTTCGCCAGAAGTTGTTATTTAGTTCATTTACCAAACCATTCGTACATAAAAGATATAACAAAAGAAACCATCAAAACACCATTATCCTAAGAGTTAGATAAATTTTCACATGTATCCCAGGATTTGTGTGGTTGGTCCTACAAGTAACCCAGTTTTATAAGAAATTGGTAAACCAGAGGTTGTTCGCCAAAATCAACAGCGAACACCAGTTCGGTGCAATTCACCTACATCTGAGGGATACCAATCCAGGACGAAGACTTCACTATCTGTAGAACTGTAACAAAGCTAAACTCCCCCGTTTACAACTTTATACATAACATCTACCCAATGAACATCTTTACCAAGGCTAAACTCAAACGTTTACAACCCTGATATGAGATACCTCACTCACATCCTAATCACAACCTATGATATCTCTGTCATCTGCCAATACAGAACCTATTGCGGTTTCTTGACCTCCAAGTTATCTTGGACTTGCTTCAAAGCTTCGTCCAAGAACAATACAATAACCATTACCTACAAGCTTCTGGTTGTGTCCCTGTACCTATGCCTTCTACTCTGCATCCCATATTACAGAGTGGAGACTTACAACTCCTAAGAGAGCCAACGACTCTCAAACCCTAAACCCTTATTCAACACAAGAGAACTAGGTTACAAAGTTATAAGTGATACAAAAAGTACTGTATTTAACCCTAGGTCCAAGTCTCCTTATATAGTCTTCTGTTGTCTTGGGCTTTCAATCTTTTCTCCTATGATACCTTGATTCTTGCAATATATTAAAACTTGCTAACTTATTAAGTCAGTCAGGATGTCGAGACATTTCCTTCGACATCTTTTTCTTCTGCAGATTCTTCAAGTTTATCATCAGAATGTTTTAGCAAAATTTAGTCAAACATCAAGTACTTTCAATCTCCCCCATTTGACAAATTTTGGCTAAAACATTTTCTTCTGCATTCTGCAAATAGCAAGACTCCTTCATCAAGACTCCTTCATCTTGAGAATTGATTGGAGCTAAGGTCTGAGATAGTCTCCCCTCAACATATTCCCCTTCTTTCCAAGATAGGTGTTGAGACCCAGAAGAGTCCTCCAAAAAAGAAACAACAGTTGTAGGCTTCGTAACACTCAGAGTATAGATTGCGTAACTCAGGTCACAAGACACAACTTACTTCATAACTCAGATCACAAGACACAAGACACACGAAAATATTGTTAAGATGTCAGAATATCTTAACAAACATTCTTGCAAAACAACTGCAGGAATGTATCCAATCCCAGACAACATCAGAAAACCATTCTCCCCCTTTTTAGCCAAAACTTGGCAAAAGTGACCAAGACAGCCCGAAACCCAGACGCAACATACCCAGATTTTGAAGAACCCCATTTGTCACCAACCCAAAGAGAGTATTGAGATTAAAGAAGATCAAAGCAATCCTATTTATAGCCGAGCCATTTTCTTAGAAAGTAACAAACCACAGAAAATAACGCTAGTCAATTCAAAGGATCATTAATCGAAGGCAATAACTCCACCAGTACCGCACTGACCAAGACTGCTTTAACTATTTCTTCTTTTAAGAATGCCGACCAAAGAACCTATTACATGCACACATGTTTTATAACAATGTCCTGACATCATGTCACACATTGTCTGTTATTCCTAGATTCTTCTTCTGATTTGACAATGCAGAGATTTCTTCACAAAATTATGATCACAGTTTGCAGAGAAAAATAAATTCCCCCAGACTCAATCAATGATTCTTAAGCATCCAATAAGAACCATTTCATATGCACTGCCAAGTCTCCCACAACTTGCAACAATACAACAATGTCAAGACATCCCCCTTGACATCTCAGCTTGCTTGACGCACAAATACAAACTAGAACTTCAACTGCATCCTTGCAGTAATTCATCTTAGATCAAGGGGCATATCCCCATATCTAAGGTAAATAGTGCTCCTCCACAGAACACCCAAACTAATGAATGGAAAACATAAGACACATCTTCATGTCTTCAAGAGCGCACCCTCAGTTCAACTTACCAGCTGAACACAATCATTAACTCTCTTATTGCTTCCTCTGACAAGAAACAATAATCACTCACACATGATCACCATCATGCTACCCGTGAGGAAATGTATGCCAACCATAACAAACTCTTGGCTTGATATCAAAGTCCCATTGATCTCCGCATCCTGCAACCATCTACACGCCACACGAACTCTTCTTGAATTCTCATGTATAGACCTCCAGCTGCTTGAGGCACAAACCAATTGAATCAGAATGCTTCACATTCCTCAAAGAGACACACAGGGCCCCTTAGTTTGTTATAACGATGTCAGCTATCGTATGCATTCTCCAGAACTTCACAGCTGCTAACCTGATCCATTACTAGCATGACTTGCAGCCAGGTTCAACTTCCCCTTCGCAAGATTTTCCACTGACTTCACCAAGACAGCAATAGAGATGGACACCCCACAATCCAAGACAGTCATTCCTTATCATTCTACCATATGATAACCTAGAATACTTATGATTTTCTGGTGAATATCCACTTCTGAACGCATCAGAAACTAGACCTTCATGCAATCAACATATGATCCACTCTAGTCTTCTCCACACCATCCTCCCAAGGCAGTTCTTCTACTTCATCATTCTCCCGTATGACAAGATAGATACTCCTTAGACATGATGTAGCCAACAAGTTCCTAGACCAGAACTTAAGAATCCTCCACCAAGGATAACCAACCCAAAGATGTTCTAACATAAGTTAGGACATCTTCCACACATCACATACACCACACACCATGGTTCTTGATATGCTCCACCACTGGACTTACTATCAGCATAGTAATCTAAACTGAAGATCTTCACACAACAATGCGCCACCAGTTTGAACAAAGAAAACTTCAGAAACCCAGAGAGAAATAAACTCTCATCCACCAAAAGAAGGTATGCTTCCATCCTCAACCCGGAACTTCTTCCACAAGCTCCCAGAGAACCAGAACCTTCTTACAGTTTCAACTAACTACTCTTTTGTACAAGAGAAATCAGTTTCAAGCATCCTGCTTGAATGCACACAGTGAAACCAACCAAATGCCACTTTTTGATTGATCTCAATCTTCTTCAGAACTCCCACAAGATACACTGATCCACTAATGAAACCAAACCTTCAAGTCACATGAACTACTTGCCCCATAGCAAGACATCTTGGATTTACCAAGCCTCTTAGTCATGTAACATCTTCCCATCCACAACTCCTGTAAACTGCATGAGATAGACCTTTTTGAAGCATCCACAACATCCATTCTTCTATAGATCACCTCATCTTAAGTTGATGTGCCACATCACCAACTGAGACCTTTGATGTTAAGCTAGATGTCAGAACATTTTGGTATGACATCCAACTGTTGAATTCAGCTCCTCCTTCTGCCACTTAGAAGAACCTCTTCCCTTTGCATAACAAGAGTTCCATGCTCTCATAGACTTGATTCAACAACCAAGTTTGAGTAGACAACCTCCATCCTGCTTTGAAACTCCAAAGACTTCAAATCTGCCACATCTGAATCTTCAGAAAATAAGTAGTCCAAGACTACACCATAGCCATACCAAAGAATGCCACTTTCCTTAGTAGAGCAGACTGTAGAAAGTTAGAGATAACTGCCACTTAACTTTGACCTTCAACAAAAAGAGCAAGATCCATGCTCCATAGCATCTAGATCAGAAATAATCTGATCCAAGCTGTAACCTTCAAGATTATGATGTCTTCATCCTCATCTTCAACAGCACCAAAGTCCAGACTAGTTTCTTGCCAGGAAACTCTCCAGAGAATACATGCTTCTGTCACACCCGACTGAAGCCACTTCTTAGGTACCACCTAAGACTAAAACAGATGCTAAAGCATATGCAGTACCCCTCCCATGATTCTGCACAAACTTTGATGATGAGATGTTCCAACATCTTATTGAACATCAACAATCTTGACTTTTAAGGATAATCAATTAAATACTTGTGGATTCCACAAATAGTAATTGATCTTAAATCCTTGTCCAATAACCCTTCTTCACTGCTGTAGCTGAGCTCCACCAGATCATGTCATGAACACTTATAAAGTATTCAATCTTTTTGCAAGTATCTTCTTCAAAGGACAATGTTGAGATACCAAGGCTGCCACCCTTGACTCAAGTAACTAAGACTTTCTCTGAACAAATCTTATTTACCTCAACAATTTTTCAATCAGATTGGATCCACTCTTAGTGTCAAGAGAGATGAGTCATTCCTTGCTGTTTTTGGATGGTGAAAATAAATCACCTCCATTTTCTTCAGATTGTGTTTCAAAGAAACACCTTCTAGTCAGAAGAGTAACTAGAAGACTCCAGATACATGACATAGATGCCTTTATGAGTGGACTTGAGAGAATTCTCAAGTATCTTTGACAACCTAGCCGACCAATAATTTATCAAACTCCTAGAGCAAGAACCTAATAAACTTAAACTTAACTCCTCTCCTCTTCAAGTGACTTCAACTGCACCAAGAAACCAAGCTTCCAAGTACCAAGTCACCATACCAGATATCTAACCACAACTCCCTTTACTCCATCGCTCTCGACTTTGGAATAAAAGAATGCAGCTATCTTCAAATATAGAGGCTGACGATTGAGACCTTCCACCAACTGTCTTCAGTAACAACGCCAGAATCCCATAATTCTAGAGCCCTTCCATCAGAAACACATGCAGCGAAACCACCAAGGAACAGATCCTGCTTGCCCTAATAAGATGTCACGACATCTTATAAGACACACCAACAAGAGAACTAGCCACTTCTCCTATAGTTGTTGTAGAATCTCCTCAGCAACATGAACAACCTCCAGGTTGCTCCCTTCGATCCAGAACATCCATCTCATCCATTAATACCCTTGAGAATGTCTGAGTTGATTGATCTGATCTTCAAAACTCCTCCTTGTTTAAACACCAGAAAGTATCTCCCAAAGATCTCATCCAGAACCAGACAGGATGCCTGCTCTGATACCAATTGAAATTCTGGCCTATGCAGACAGTAGATGTCCTAACACATGTCAAGACATTATGCTACATAATCATTTAAACTCAGAGGCGTAACAGTAGACTGATACCTTGAATATCAGAACTGCATAATCACAGATGTCACGACATCTGATCAAACATGTCAGTCAAGAACAATAACAAAACTGTAAATTGCAGAATGTTAAATAAGACAGTATGTGTTAATCCAATTCGATGCAATTCACCTACATCTGAGGGATACCAATCCAGGACAAAGACTTCACTATCTGTAGAACTATTACAAAGCTAAACTCCCCCGTTTACAACTTTATACCTAACATCTACCCAATTAACATCTTTACCAAGGCTAAACTCAAACTTTTACAACCCTGATATGAGATACCCCACTCACATCCTAATCACAACCTATGATATCTCTGTCATCTGCCAATACAGAACCTGTTACGGTTTCTTGACCTCCAAGTTATCTTGAACTTGCTTCAAAGCTTCGTCCAAGAATAATACAACAACCATTACCTACAGGCTTCTGGTTATATCCCTGTACCTATGCCTTCCACTCTGCATCCCATATTACAGAGTGGAGACTTATAACTCCTAAGAGAGCCAACGACTCTCAAACCCTAAACCCTTATTCAACACAATAAAACTAGGTTACAAAGTTATAAGTGATACAAAAAGTATTGTATTTAACCCTAGGTCTAAGTCTCCTTACATAGTATTCTGTTGTCTTGGGCTTTCAATCTTTTCTCCTGTGATACCTTGATCCTCTCCTTGATTCTTGCAATATATTAAAACCTGCCAACTTATTAAGTCAGTCAGGATGTCGAGACATTTCCTTCGACATCTTTTTCTTCTGCAGATTCTTCAAGTTTATCATCAGAATGTTTTAGCAAAATTTAGTCAAACATCAGGTACTTTCACAGAAAACCTCAACAAAGGTAAATGAATGGTCATCGCAACCATAGCCTGGGGTTTGGGAGTCGGTTACACGAGAGGAAGGTATTAGTACCCCCCTCGCGTCCATCGTACTCAATGGGATCCACTCTTGTTGTTATCGATCAAAGGGTGTAGGTTATCTGAAGCTCAACTGCTAACTGGAAATGGAACGGGAAACAGAGAAACGGGGGAATAAAAGAAAAGGTGACTCGATAGGACATCGCCGTCTTAGGCCTACGTATTCCCTCGGGAACAAGAAAATTAGAGTCAACATAGTTTGGAGGACTACGGGATCGTGGGGGAAGTTTGCTCGCCAAGACATCGCATCTCGTGCCTACGTATTCTCAATCGGACCAAAAAGAGGAAGTTAGAGCAGTTGTAGTTCGACCTACAGGGTCTTGTTGTTTTGTGTTTTTTAAGTGAAAGACGCCAACATTCGCGTTCTAGCAGTTTAGTTGTTGTTGCTCGTTGTATGGAGTCTTACGCGATTACCTGTTTGCGGTAGAATGGAAATGATGTACCCTTTACGATGAGTGAGGGAGATGAGAAGAGAATCCCGAAGGAAGATGAAAGTTTGTTTTTGTTTTTTAGAAGAAAGTGTTTTGATTTATTGTTTGAAACATGCATTGTACTAAAGTCTATGACATAGGATCAAATGCGTCGCAAATCGACCTAAGACAGGACGCATGCTAAACACTCTAGGAAAGTGAAGAGAAACCCTCCACCTTCCATTTCCCATGTACTTAAGGCTCGTGGCATACAATACTCGTTGTTAAATGTTTTTGATTTTGTTTCGAGACGAGAAAAGAAAGGACTCAAAGTTGAAAGAAAACACTAAGGGAGACAAAGTCCTAATGTTATCATGCATGCATTGCTAGCCTAATATCTCTCCTACCTCCAACTTAATTGGAAATTAAGTGGAGCTAGGAATCCTAAGGGATCATGTGAATCAACACAAGTAAACAATTACTCTAAACAATCACAAAAGAGAGAAGTGAATAAGAAGTGAGATGAAAAGGAATCATGTAAGTGTAAACAAGCATGTAAAGTATCATAAGCAACTTAACATCTCCATGCCAAGCTCAACCATCAATTAGTCGAAAGCAAAGTACAAAACTATGTCCTAATGCACAAGGAAATGCTCTAATTCTACCCTAGGAGCAAAATTAAACCATAAGCAATGAAGAGTGAACTCTAGAGGTACATCACATACAAGGGTCAGTAGCTAAACCTATCATATCCTATCTATGTTAATGTCCTAAACAATGTCAAAAGGTTACAAGTTATGTTTTACAATAACACAAACATTTGCTATTCACAAACTATGTCACAAAAAGACTTGTAAAAGTCACACCAATGAAATTCAAGTCACATAATCAAGCCACATATGTGATACAAACATGTAAAGAGAAAGCTTGGATTATGGAGAAGTAATCATGGAATGTACATCAATCATGTTCAAATGGTTTGAAAGTTGCATCCAAAGATGGCACATAAAGCATGCTTTAATCATTCAAAGTCACACAACAAGCAAACAAGTGTGAAATGAACTCACAAGTCCTAGGTCAGAATTAGCAACATGTATCTAATGTGTGAGATCAATATCAAATTATCACAACATTTCATGTTAAACTCAATCTCAAAAACTAAGGGAAGTAAGGGTCAAAACTATACTTAAGCATCTTTTAAGGCATGTAACTTATCAACCAAGTAAAGAGCAAAGAAAGAACATGGTAAACTAACATCCAAGCATCCACACCAGAAGCAAGAGACCTATAATATCCCACATTTGAATACCAAAACCAATGAACAAATTTGACATACAAATGATGTTACAAGAGTGGCCCAAAATTCACTTTGCCTTCCACTAGAAGTAAGGCAAGTTCAAGTGTGTGAAAGTAAATCCAAAGTCAAATAAATAAAGTTTTTATACACATGGGGCAGTGGAAAATGATATATGACATGGTACATTTGAATTACAGAAGAATGGTACAATTATGACACATCCAAAATTCAAATGAAAACAACAAAGTTAACCTTTCATTCATATTCAAACTTGTAAAGACATAATACCAATTAGACGCATATGAAGTGACCCATAAATTCATGAGGGCAGGCTATGATTCATGCTAATCCATATGTGAAATGATGTACAAAAATATCCTAAAGAGGATTGCACAAATACATCAATAAACTAAAACACCTAAGCAAACATCAAGCATGATCGAGTAAGTAACTTAGGGTTCAAAAAGAATCATATAGGTCCTGATAAAAAAGAAACATTTAAGGATAAAAAAAGTACCTAAAATGTCATTGTATATAGGCTCAAACATGCCCTCAAAATTGGTTTTAAAGAGCTCACACATTGGCATTAAACTTGACCTAATTCTAGCATGTATCAAAAGATTAGTCATGTAATGGAATTGTCCATGAAAAAGAGTTAGGGGTTTTGGAAAATTATGAGAAATTAACCACATCATTTTAACGTCAGTGAGTGATAATGTACAAAAAATTGGATACAAATTATGCACTAAGAGTGCTAAAAAAATTGCAAACATTAGGCATATATCATTTAATGATCATACAAACACAAGTCACAAAAAGTACTTAGAAAGTGACTCAAAAATTATGATCAAAGCATGAATTTAACATGTGAGGGTCCTATAATGGAGTTTCAAAATACACACAAAAAATTGGATCACAACTATTAATGGAAGGTCATTTTTAGAGGCTTGAATCACAAGGTATGTCCATATACACACATTCCAATCGGAAATTGGGAAATAAATACCAAATGTGATTAAAAATGAAAGTAAAATTCATAAAAAATTAAATAAAGCTTCATATAAACTCCTTGAATTTATTTGGTATTTTTATGTAAAAGAAACTATTTTTAATATTCCATTTTCAAGCGTGTGTCAAAAAGAAAGAAAGAAAACACAAAAAAATAAGGGGGTGCACCCTAAGTAGAATCTCAGTTCACAATCCCCTGGGCCAACGAATGGGAGGTGTGCATAGTGTAACACCCCAAATTTATTAGAATATTTAATTAATTTATTTAAATAGAATATTTGTGAATTTTCGGTGAATTTTGGTGGTTTGTGTTGACGTTGGCATTTTCGTGGAGTTTTGGTTATTTAATTAAATAATAGTATATAATATGAATATATTAGTATTATTATTAATTTAAATAATATTAGAGGAATTAAGGGTAAGATGGACTTTTGAGGAGGATTAGTGAGGGTAATATGGGGAAAGCCCATTTGAGAGGCCCAAAGGTTAAGTTTAACCAAAAAGGAGAATTGAGAAGATTAGGAGTCATTTTGTTAGACCGTGAAAATAAGGAGAAAAGTGCAGAGCTTTGAGAAAAAAGGGAAAGGCGAGGATTCGAGAAGGTTTCCAAAGACTTAATAGAGAAAGCTGCGAATCGACAATCTAAGGTATGGGGAGTATTACCTTTCATTGTTTTCAATATTGAGATTTGATGTATTGTAAAGTGGATTTTGAGGTTTTTGGGGGGTTTTTGAAGGGTTTATGAGTTATTGATGATTTAGGGGTATTTCTGAGGATCGATGATGGATTATTAAGGGTTGAATTGATTTGGTAAAAATAAGCCTTCGAGGCTAAACCTTTTGGTGATTTGTGGGATCTTGTATGAGAAAGGGATTTATGGGGTTTATGAGAATCTTGAGGGTTTGTGAAGGTTTAGGTAATTTTGAGTTAGGATACCCTCAAATTCTTTCCCCAGTGAAGTCGCCATTTTTGTCGCGGTGAGAATTAGATATCAAGCTATTGGATTAACTTGAATCGTAAATCACTATTCACCACCGGTCTTTAATTTATCCAAGGGAAGGGAGAAAGATTGAATGTCCCACGGTATGCAATGCAAATGCAAAGTTAAGAGAGTCTAAGGTTCGGGGGTTGGTTATACCTAGGGAAGGTGTTAGCATCCTAGATATCTATAGTACTCTACATGAACCTCTTGTTTTATGTTATCTGCTAATTGTTATCTGTTTCTAAGGATAAATGGATAGGAAGACCTAAAGTTCTATTCCTAGGTGTGCTCGACAAGATATCGCATCTTATGCCTACATATCCTGTCGGGAGTGGAATCAGAGTACTTGTAGTTCCTCTCTGAGGGATACTAAAGTTTGTTTTAAAAATGGTTTAGGAGAAAAGATGAGTCGTCATCTTAAGAACCACCACGTTTTGAGAATTGACCTTTGCTTCATCTTAGGAGAAGAGCTCCAACTCGGATATATAATCTACGAGCATGCCTCATACCTCTCCTAAGTGGAAAAGGAATCCACATCTTGTTTGTATTATGGGGTATGAGATTGTATGTCTCTTCTTTGAGATGATTTACATCTAATTCTCTTGTAGGGGGAATCAGGTGATCTAAAGATGATTGATTGTCTAATCAAGATATGAGGGGACTAACTTAGGAAAATCTATCCTAAAGTTGTCTAAGAAAGCTTATCTTAAAGGGTATAAAAACCTATGGGGTGGTATGAAATGCATATGCACCATGCACAATAATTGATTATCATGCATGGGATTTTCCCTTGGATATAATGCAATTAATTATAATGAGATTTACTCGTGCGAGCTAGCAAAGTGGGCTAGCCTCGTGTATAATGACCAAAAAGGTTGATAGCGATGCTTTAGAAGGCGATCGACTTACAAAGGTGGGAAAATGGCTCGACGTTGGATCGAGAATTTTATATTTTTGAAAAATAGGTTTTAGAACAAGATATGATGCATACACGAACAAGCTGAGCATAAACAAACAAGCAGATCGCAAAATAACGTAAGATTACCTAAGGCATTATCACTAAGAATATGACTCAGGAGGGTCTACTTAAGAAAGTTATTTTTAAAATTTAGGAAAGAAGCAAGGTTATATTGTTATAAAAAGGGGTTTAATTTCAAAAATAAAAAAAGTTTCTTCATTAAGATAAAAGTTCTAATATTATATTAAAGGGGGAAATATTTTTATAATTAATTATTAGTAAGATGTTTAGATAGAAAAAGGTTTTATTTTAATTAATCTCTAAAGATTCTAAATTATCATTTTTAAAATAAAAGAATTTTTTTTTAAGAAAAGTTTATTTTAAAAAGATGGTTATAAAAGTAAATAACAAAATTTATTTAAAAGAAGATTTATTTATTTTTATATTAAAAAGAGTTATATTAAAAGATTAATTAAATTATGTAAATAATAATAATAAAAAAGGAAAATAGTTAGAAACAGAAGGATTATGTGTTTCTAAAGGAGGGAGGGTCTATCATAGACCCTCTGATCTTGTCCATACAATGTATGTGTGTGTGATTTGATGAATGGAAGCGCGGGTGCATCGTGGTTGTGGTGTGTGCACGCGTACAGGAACATTAAGGCAATAAAACCAATAAACAAAGGGCAAACACTCAGATCCTCTCGTTCTCTTCAGAAAAATAGGGTTTTGAAACCCTAGCGAACGTCGTCACTCCTCTAATCCACGGTCGGAAACCTAAACCTCCACCATTCAAAACTCCGTTGTCTACCTCAATCTAATCTCTCTCTCGATCGCCCTAAATCAAACACTCATAACAAACAAAACCCTAACCCCCAGCAATCCCAATACCCCAATTCATTAACATTAACAGAGATTACAATTTACAAGATATGTGAAAGTAAAAAAAAACCAAAGGAGACGGAGCAACGATGAACGAGGCTCGCGGCGACGAATGGGTCTTGTACCAATGGGAAACTTGGTTCAGCAAGGTAAGTGGATGTCAGCTTGAATCCTTGATTTCTCCTGGCCTCTGCGTTTGATATGTTGGTTTGGTTCTTTGAAAATCTGGTGAGATGATTTATGTGATGATTGAAATTAGGGTTTGATATTGTGGTTGATTTTTGAATCTATGAGTTGGTGATGATGAATCTCTCTCTCTGCTTTTTTGTCTATCTCTTTAGGGTATCGTTTTCTGGTGTACTATGCAAATGTCACAATTGCTCTTATATACTCTAGGATTGCTGTCAATTATTGGTTTATTGATTGTGTTTCCTTCTTGGGTTGTACATGTCTTGCACCTGTTTTGAACACTGTCTTGAAAACTTACCCTTTTGACTTGATTGTGTTGGAACTATTTTGGAAAGTTTTGATAACTTGCTCCCTTTTGCGATTTGTGGTTGAATGGCAGATTGTGGTTGTGTATTTCCTTTGATTTTAACGGAAATAATCATGGACGAAATATATAGTATATTGATGACGTTTGATTAGTGTGCCAAAACTTACCATTGCTGTGCGAATTTTGATGACAACAAGGATTATGAACCAACATCACCTCTGATTTTCAACTTATTTTCAAACTTGAATGATTCAATTCTATTCAATTTGCTATTTTCCAATATTGGTGTTAACTTTTTCTCTTTCTCTTTTCATGTACGAACTGATGAGGAGGAGGCTCAAAGAGTGAGCTTGTCCTTGGACAAGGTAATTTTCTATTCCTTTTTTAGCAAACTTCAGGAATCTTTAAAGTAGTTTGTAATTGTCATACGTGGTAATGTTTTTGCACTTAGAGGGTTTCTGATCAGTCTCTCACTTGTTTTCCATGTACATGGCTTGACAATTTATTTTCTTTCCAACAGGTTATGTTGTGATGGATTCTTACGTGATTGGCTCGGTGATAAAATCATTCTGTTGTGGCTATTATGAAATGATAGTGTTGGCTACCATGCCCTGTCTTAGTCTCTATTGATTTTTGTGGGTATATGATCACAAACAGGTACTACGCGATTTTGTTACCGTGGATTCCTTTGTTCAATATGTATTTGCTCCTCTTGATCGACTTTTGGTGTGGTAATGGAAACTCCAAAAGTTACCAGAACAACGACCAGAACCAATTATAAGGCCATGGTGAGTTTCAAACCATCAATGTTATGAGTCCAACCTTCTGACTTCAACCCATATTCTAATTTTGTTGCGAATAATGCCCAGGTTTTTTACTCTTGAACTATGACTTCCATGCAGGTTTTCTGTGTATCCATCCATGATGTATGTATTAGGACATGAAAAAATTATCCTTCCCGTTGCAAAGATCAGTGGACCGGTCGCTAGCATGGAGAAAAACACTGCTCAGCTTACAATCTCTTGCGGCCTAATGCACACTTGGGTGTCAACTATCAGCATCTAGCATCAGACTGAATTTGACGAAGAGTGATGGTGAGGTTTGTCAGAACTATACTCATGTTTCATCCTATTTTTTTTGAAGTAACACTTGTATTCAAATTTTATTGAAATAATGAGTTGAACATGATAGCTAATGGAATTCTCTTTCGGTTTGTCAGGTTGGTACTCTTCATCTATCTTAGGGCCTTCTTCAAGGTCAAAGTGTGGTGGTTCATTCGTATATCCCGCTGCGAGGACAATATCAATAATAATACCAATGGACAACAATACATTTGCTGAATCTCTCAATGCTTCCGCATTTGGTGACCATAGAGCGGACCACAAAAACCTCGGATAAAATGTCGGTTTCAATCCTTGTAGTAAAAGTTACAAATATAGATTTAGTCCCATTGTCACCGCCCTTGTATATTTAATTTGAACTTGGTTCCCTGTTTGTTGTATCTTAAAGATAAACTGCAAAGAAAAGGTTTTCCTCGTGGATGCCGAGCTGACTTTTCTTTTGATAGCCTGCAATACCTTATATCTTTTCTTTGGGCATAGAACTAGCTAGTTGCATCATATTGACTGCTATGGCGTTGAATTTTAGCAACACGTTCTGAATATAATCCTTGGAATATAGTGTTCACTTAAACACGCCCACTCTTAATATAAAGTGCTCACGCTTAAATTTCTCTAGTAAACCCAATTAAAATCAAGTCCTCCATTAAATTCATATTTTTACTTAGTTTCTTAGGAGCTAGAACTAAGGAGATATCTTGAAACTTGTTACTTGTAACAAGGCTTTGTATTCAAACATGAAGTGGCCTCCTAAAACTTTCATTCCAACCTCACCTAACACGTATTTGATCCTGTAAAAAAAAAGTACTTGAATAAATCTTAGCTTCTCAAATATTGACCTTGAAATAGCTTGAAATAAGCTTAATTATGGCTTGGATTCTATGATGATTGGATCTTGCTATCTTGGACATGGATGATATGGGCTTAAAACTTGCATAGATGTAGGAACTTTAGGCTTGGCCTTGTACTTGTGACAGAACAAAGGACCTGAGATTGCATATCTGGAATTCAACCTTATACTTCTTCCAAATTGAACTTTCGATACCACACAACTAGTGATTATCTTTAGGGTACCAAATTCCATATCAAAGGGTATAAGGACCTAGTATTCTGTGGGAAAAACTGAGGAGTCTGAAGGAAGAAAGGCGTGGTAGTGGTTTAGGGATCAAAAAGGGATAGAGACGCATTCTCTCAGGAATCCATACACGCCTTGCAAAGGCCATAGAAACCTCCACACACACACACACACACACACACACACATACACACACACACACACACACAACACAACACAACCTTCAAGACCTTGAATCTTCTGCAGCAACACCTGTCCTTAAAAGAGAAACAAACAAACAAAGCTGGATAAAGCGGTTAGTTATGCATGAATGATCGACATAATATGTTATGCAAAGAGCAAAGCGGGGATCTTAGGGTCAAAAATTAGGGTGTGACATCTATCACACCTTTTGATTAAGTCATGAGCATCCTTAAAAATAGAAGGCTAAAAATAACCTGATTGCAGCACTTTTGCTACAGTTCTGACTCCTCCAAAGTGTCCACCGTAGGGGGCTTTGTGGCAGGCCGACAAGATCTGTCGTGCCTCCTCATAGTCAATGCATCTCCTCAATAACTGATCACCACACTTCTTGTACAGGTTGGGCCCGTCCCAAAAATAGCTCTTGATAGTGTGGAAGAACCTCTTTCTTTGTTGGAAGTTGAATTCTGGTGGTATGACTCTGTTGACCAAGTAGTTAACAATGTCAGCGTACCAAGGAGTCGTGCCATCAGTAATCAACAACAGCTTCTCATCCGGAAAACTTTCTTTAATGTCCCCACTGTTTTGGTGTTGAACTTCTTCAGGTAGCCTTGAGAGATGATCAACAACTGAGTTTTTAACTCCTTTCTTGTCCCTTATTTCTAGGTCAAACTCCTATAATAAGAGAACCCATCTTATGAGCCGTGACTTTGCATCTTTTTTGGCAATCAAATACTTGATTGCTGCATGATCAGTGTACATAATGACTTTAGTTCCTACCAAATAAGGTATGAACTTATCAAAGGCAAACACTACTGCCAGCAGCTCCTTCTTTGTGGTTGTGTAGTTTATTTGTGCTTCTATCAAAGTCTTGCTTGCATAGTAGATGGTGTGAAAAACTTTGTTGTGCCTTTGGCCTAACACAACACCAATGGCAAAGTCATTGGCATCACACATTAATTCAAATGGCTTGGACCAATCAGGGGTTTTGACTACAGGTGTAGAAATGAGAGCCTCCTTCAAAAGATTGAAAGATTCAAGGCACTCCGTACTGAAGACAAAAGGTGTGTCATGCTACAACAGCTGGCATAAGGGTTTGGTTATTTTTGAGAAATCTATTATGAACCTCCTATAAAATCCAGCATGCCCCAAGAAACTCTTAATGCCCTTGATGTTGACTGGTGGGGGTAACTTTTCAATTACCTCTACCTTTGCTTGATCCACCTCTAATCCTTCTTTTGAAATTCTATGACCAAGAACAATCCCTTCTTTTACCATGAAATGGCATTTTTCCCAATTAAGAACCAGTTTGTTCTCTTTACATCTTGCCAGCACCAACTCTAGATTCTTTAGCCTATCCAACATTTGATCAATGAAAGGCAAAGAGAAGTGATCCTTCCTAGTTTCCTTGTTCAGCTTCCTATAATCCATGCAAATCCTCCAACCAGAAACAGTTCTAGTGGGGATAAGCT
Source organism: Lathyrus tuberosus (assembly GCA_022829125.1). Taxonomy (NCBI): domain Eukaryota; kingdom Viridiplantae; phylum Streptophyta; class Magnoliopsida; order Fabales; family Fabaceae; genus Lathyrus; species Lathyrus tuberosus. The sequence goes on from JALAZF010000035.1 coordinate 727,709, forward strand.
CATTCTTTTCATTGATTATCACTGTCATGCCCCCTTCTTCGGTACACACTAGATGGGACTCACCCACACACTATCAGAGATAGGGTAAATAATTCCTACATCCAGCCACTTGATAATTTCTTTCTTTACAACCTCCTTCATGATTGAGTTCGACCTTCTTTGACTTTCAATGTTATTCTTAGCATTTTCTTCCAACAAGATTTTGTGCATGCAAATTGTTGGGCTGATTCCCTTAATGTCAGAAATCTGCCATGCAATTGCCTTCTCGTGTCTCTTCAGAGTGAAATTAGTTGCTCCTTCTGCTCTTCTTACAAATCTGTAGCAATGATAACTGGCAGCTTCTATCCTGCCTCCAGATATGCATACTGTAAATGCTCTGGCAGTTGCTTGAGCTCCAATTCAGGAGGTTCCTCTATGGAAGGCAGCTGTTGCTTATGAGCAATAGTGGTAGATTCTATCACTTCCAGATATTCTTCCTCTTGCTTCTTCATTGAACCATAAATGATCCCATCTTCTAGTCCTTCATCTTCCAATTTGCCTAGCTCAATTTTCAACACATCACTAGCTTTTAGGAGGTTTTTATGAATTAAACCTTCCCAACTAGACATCATGGAACAGTTAGCTACCTCTTCTTCTGGGTATTGCAAGGCATTTAGTATGTTGAACACTACGTGCTGCCCGTTCACTCTCATAGTGAGTTCTCCTCTTTCTACATCAATTAAGGTTCTACCCGTTGTTAGGAATGGCCTTCCCAACAAGATGGGTGTTTCCTCACCAGCCTCAAAGTCCATAATAATGAAATCAGCAGGGAAGACAACTTTTTCAACCCTTACCAGCACATCTTCTATCTTTCCTTGTGGGTAGCAAATACTTCTATCTGCCAGCTGCAAGGTGATAGTTGTAGGCCTGGCAGCGCCTATCCCTAGCTTCTTGAAAATGGATAGGGGCATGAGATTAATGCTAGCCCCTAAATCACAAAGTGCTTTTCCACAAAAGGTATCTCCAATGGTGCATGGAATAGTGAAACTTCCAGGATCCTTCAGTTTGGGAGAGAGTTTGCCTTGAACCAATTGACTATACTCTTGTGTTAGTGCAACCGTAGCAAATTATCCTACCCTTTTTCTCTTGGTGAGCACATCCTTCATGAACTTTGAGTAGTTTGGCATCTGTTGAATAGCCTCAATCAATGGTATGTTGATGTGAAGCTGCTTTAACATCTCCATAAATTTCGCAAATTGTTGCTCTTCCTTGGCCTTTTTGATCCTTTGTGGAAAAGGAGGTGGTGGCCTTTCTTGAACAAACTTTTGCTTTCTGTTGGATTCAGTAATGACTTCTTGATTCTCTTGAGGAATGAGGTCTGCAGTAGGTACATCATCTTTGTGCTTCTATTGCCCAGATGAAGACGGTTCTTCATCAACTTGGTTTCTTGCTCCAGAACTGTCTGGCGTAGACAGATCAGTGCTTGACTCTTTTCTTTTTGTAGCGGCCTCTTCAATTTCTTTACCATTTTTGAGTTTGAGGACTTGGCATGTTTCAACATTCTTTACTCCAGCTTGTGTAGTTGGAGTCTCAGTAGAGCTAAGGAGAGTTCCCAAGTTTCTTGAGCTCAAAGCAGTGGCAATTTGCCCTACTTGATTTTCCAAGTTCTTGATACTCACCCCTTGTGATTGAAATTGATTCTTTGCTTCTTGAATAAAGGACTTAAGAACATTCTCCAGATGGTTGTTTCCTTGATTAACCCCAGCATAGTTAGGGTTAGAAAAACTAGGTGAGACTTGTGGTGTTGTTTCTTGTGGCTTCGATTGACTTTGATTGTTACTCCATGAAAAATTGGGATGGTCGCGCCATCCTGGGTTGTAAGTGTTATTGTATGGATTATTGTATCTGGTTTTGTTGTTGTTGGAATTGCCAACATAGTTAACAGAAACAGGATTTGCAGAACATTCTTCAAACAAATGTGGTCCTCCATAGTAGACACAGGCAGCCTCAGTAGCGTTAGTAACCACCTTAACTGGTTCAGGCTTTGTCACTTCAGGACTCATCAGATTCTTCATCATCTGGTGGATCTGAGCCACTTGAGCAGCAAGAGCTATGGTCTCAGTGACTTCATGCACTCCAGTAAGTTTCTTTTGAGTTGAACTTGTAGTGGCCCTAGTGACTGGCCATTGATAAGTGTTGACAGTAATGCTCTCAATCAACTTGTAGCCATCATCATAAGATTTAGACAAAAGAGCTCCACCACTGGATGCATCTAACATATTCCTTGAGGATGGAATTAATCCATTGTAGAAAGTCTCAAGTTGTATACAGATGGGAATCCCATGATGAGGACATTGTCTCAACAACTCCTTAAATCTTTCCTATGCCTCAAACAACGATTCATCATCTCCTTTCCTAAATGAAGTGATCTCATTTCTCATGTTTGCATTCTTGGAAGGAGGAAAATACTTGGCCAGAAACTTTCCTGCCAAAGCGTTCCATGTAGTAATGGAATTTGGTTCCAAAGAATTAAGCCAGCTATTGGCTCCCTTAGAGATTATGGAAACAGCCTTAACCTAAAGGTATCGACAGGCACATCAAGGATCTTAAAGTTGTCAGCAACATCCAAAAATTGTTTTAAATGCATTTGTGGATCTTCATGGGGAGAGCCTGAATATTGACCAGTAGCTTGCAACATTTGGAACATCATAGGCTTGAACTCGAACTGTGGTGCTGTGATGGCTGGTCTAGCAATGCCAGTATTCATAGCATTAGGATCAAATACAGCGTAGTCCCTAATGCTGCACGCTCGGTCATTGATAATACCAATGATGTCTGGCTCTGCCATGTCTACCACTTGCAAGGACTCGTGTGATGATGACGATGAACTTTCTTCGTCTGTGTCCACCTCATGCACTACTCCTTCAGGTTCAGCCACGACTGAGGTTGAGGAATCTCCAAATATTTGCTAAGAACGTAAAAATCTCCTTCTTGCATTGAGAATCCTTTCAGGTTCGGGATAATCACTGTAAACTGGTTTTAACGACCTGCACATGCAACAACTTAAGCCTGTCGTGACACAAAATCATAGCAAACGTTAAAGGCTCAAATATAATCTTTCTTTAAAAAAAAATACAGTAATTTAAACTTTTATACACTTCCCCGGCAACGGCGCCAAAAACTTGGTTACTTTATATCTAGTGCTTCTTTTTTAAAGCAAGGGTGTCACATGCAAGTATAGATGCTTGATAATGCAGCATGTGATAAAGTAAAGGTTGAACCCACAGGAAGTGATGAAAGCTTTGAACTATAAGTATTAATTTCTTTGTTTAAGAGAAAGTATAAGCAAGCTAACAAAATAATAATAATAATGGCAGGAGCAACACACAATTAACTAAGATAAAGATGATAAATAAAAAGGAGTTAAAATATCAAAGAGAGCAGTTGATGAGCTAAAATCCATTAGTATAGTTGTTGCTAAAATGCTTTCATGATGTGAAGTGTCGTGCCTCAAAAGGTCAGAACGTGATCTAGTGGTGTATCTCTACAACATCAAAAACATGCATAACTAGGGCAAGGGAACAAATCTCTAAGCCTCACTTGTAACCCTAAAATACGTCTGGTTTTAATTCTGAAATTCTTTATGGTCTTAACTTCTTATCTCTAAGCAAGTTGAATTAAGTGAATATCTCTATCCTACTTTATTAACCACTTTTGTTATGAAATCCACTTGTTTGTTGGATCTCTCTCAACAACAAACTTTTACCTTTTCCCTAGTTGATCACTTTAAGAATCAAGTGTATAGCATAAAAACACATAACAAAATAAGACACTAAACATCACATCATTTCAACATAAAAACAACTTTTATACTAACTTCATTAAGCTCATCAAACAAGGGTTTAGCTCATAGTGAACAGAGTACAAACTACTGAAGTGAAACTAAGAGGAGACATGTTCTTACAAAGACAGGTAAAGAAATGTAACCTAATAGTAACTTGGAGATCTCTTGTGTTGGGTAAACAACAACAGCTCTCTTCAGTCACGATAGCTTTCAGCGGAATGCACAAGACTGGATGAGAAGAGAAGACCCTCTACAATTACTCTAACCCTTAAATGAAAATAAACTAAAACTGAAATAAAAAATGCTTATTGTGTGTAAAATCTCCCGCTCTCTTTCTTCAATGCACAAGTCTTCTTTATATAGAGGTGAGTGGGAGTGAGAGTTGCTACTTTCTTGGATCGTGGGCTTCTTAATAAAATTAAGGTTAGGCCCATATCAAATCCGAAAGTGGACCAGATGTCCCTCAACCCTTCCTTTTCCAGTTATCTGGTACAGATGTTGGTGGGAGACAAAGTTGCTTTTGCAGGCTGCTGTGGCAGAGTGGTGGAGCAGTGCGGACGCTGGTGGCTTGGTCCTGGGCGCTCTTTTTTGCAGTGTGGTCCCCACCGTACTACCATTTGTCTTCTAGCTTCCTTGATCTTATCCAATTTTTCTTACTCTATTGCTCTTCAAAATAATGCCACGTGAGCCCTAATAACTTTCTTCTCCAATCCTCTTGATGAAATAATTGATTAATTTATCAACCACTTCCTTTTCTTCAGCTTCCCATTCTGCTCAAGAATCCGTCTCTCAGGGTCACGCCTCAACTTGCCATCAACTGACTTCCTTTTTAGACAAAAACACACTGAAAACCATAAAAGAAGCACCTTATGTGCTCAGAGCTAAAACATAGTGAAATAAGCTAAATTCACATTAAATCACCAAATCCTAAACTAAAATGCCACATAAAATGGGTCAAAGTAACACACTAAAATAGTGTTATCACTTACGCTTTCATTTATATAATTATAATATCTCACCCCTTCTGTTTGAATGTTGCCTTTACATGGACATCGTGCAGATAACTCATAGTAGAGGAGTTAATGTGAGTGGAAGATGAAGTCTTCCATTTTATTTTTTGTGTCGGTGTCTGATCTGATGTGTAACACAGGGGTCATGGAACGTTTATGTATTTTATGTTGGATATCTCTTATGTTGTGGTTATTTATGTTATTTCAAAACATGGTTGTGTCCTGAATAATTAGTTGATGTTGACTTTCCGCTGCCTAAATAAGTTGATTTTATAGACATAATTTATTATTGTTGTTACTAACAATAATTTTTAAATGTTTATGTGTTACACATCTTGTTAAATGAGCAGGTGTTTATTGATTTGTGATATCTTAAATGTTTATGTTTCATATTTACTCTGATAATTTATTTAAACTACACGGGGAATAATTAGGGTGTTGCAATAGTGGATTACTGCAGGTCAGTCAGTCCAGCCAGGTTGTTTAATAAGGTTTATTCCCTAGTATGCGACATGTGTGTGAGAACACTATCAATACTTGTTTTGATTTCCATTTGTAGGTTAGGAATGAAACAGGTGGGGGAGAAACGTCTGCTTCTCTTGGATGTTCTGACGGTCGAGAGCTGGAACATCATGTTACTGCATGCGAGGGTGTAGTGATGGTGAGTTCAATTGTTTTGAGAATGTTGTGATGCTCCTGAACCCGAATAAAGGTCGGATTCGAGGATATTGTCGGTTGGAAAAATGGTGTGATCCTTGAGGGAAGATGGTCAGATGTTCTCTTTGTTCGTTTCCTAGTGAAAGGGGGAGGCGATGTTTTGGCTGAAGATGGGCCAATGGTGTGTTGAGTATCCTGACGTGTTTCCTAAGATGGGCACAATTTTCCTTTCGATGTAACAAGTTGGTGTTATTCTTAAAATGAACTTGTTGGAGTTCTATCATGCTCATATCAATTGTTATAATAAACCGTGCAATTTCTTGCTCCCGGTGATGAGGAAGAAACTGGTTTCTTGTCTGCTAGAGAATTGAAAGAGCTTTTAGAAGAGGAAGCTCAGGTGATTATGTTGTTTGCGTCTTTTTCTGTGAAGAGTCAAGTTTTGATTGACAAATTACAAGTGGTGCGTGAATTTTTATATGTGTTTCCAGATGATATTTCCGATGTACCGCCATAGAGAGAGGTGAAGTTTTCTATTGATCTTGTCCTTGGTACCAGACTCGTTTCTATGGCACCATACAGGATGTCGGCGTCAAAGTTTTTAGAGTTGAAGAAGCAATTAGAAGAGTTGCTAGAGAATAAATTTGTGAGACCAAGTGTGTCGCCTTGGGGAGCTCCGGTGTTGTTGGTAAAGAAGAAAGATGGCAGTATGAGGTTGTGTGTGGATTGCGACAGTTGAATAAAGTGATGATTAAGAACAAGTATCCACTTTCGAGAATAGATGACTTGATGGATCAGCTGGTGGGCGCAAAATTGACTTGAGGTCGGGTTATCATCAGATTCGAGTGAAGGATGAAGATATTTAGAAGACGGCTTTCATAACTCAGTATGGACATTATGAGTATTTGGTGATGTCGTTCGGCGTTTATAATGCACCTGGTGTGTTTATAGAGTACATGAATCATATCTTTCATACTTACTTGGATCTGTTTATAGTAGTTTTCATTAATGATATTCTGATGTACTCTAAATCAGAAGAAGAACATGCTGAGCATTTACGGATTGTATTGCAAGTGTTGAAAGAGAAGAAGCTTTATGCAAAGTTGTCAAAGTGTGAATTCTAGTTGCAAGATGTGAGTTTTATTGGTCACGTTATTTCAGGTGATGGTATTATTGTGGATCCGTTCAAGGTAGACACAATTCAATAATGAGAGGCTCCGAAGTCGGTTACAGAGACTAGAAGCTTTTCGGGCTTAACTGGTTATTTTTGCAGGTTTATTGAAAAAATTTCTAAGTTAGCACTTCCGTTAACTCAGTTCACTTGTAAAGGTAAATCATTTGTGTGGGATATTCACTGTGAGAAGAGCTTCATTGAGCTGAAGAAGAGATTGACTATGGCTTTAGTTTTGATTCTGCCAGAACTGAATGAACCGTTTGTAGTGTATTCTGATGCGTTGTTGATGGGTTTAGGTGGTGTGCTAATGCAAGATGGCAAGGTTGTGGCTTATTCTTCACGAAAACTGAGAATTCATGGAGGCATTATCTCTGAGGTTCCAAATTTGAAGTGTTTAGTGATCACAAGAGTTTGAAGTATCTATTTAATCAGAAGGAATTAAATATGAGGCAGAGAAGATGGTTGGAATTTCTAAAAGACTATGACTTTGGCTTTAATTATCATCCCGGTAATGCTAATGTCGTGGATAATGCTTTAAGTTGGAAGTCTTTGCATATATCTGTTATGATGGTGAGAGAGTTGGAATTGATTGAGCAGTTCAACGACTTGAGTTTGGTCTGTGAGCTGACATCGTTGAGTGTTATGTTGGGTATGTTGAAGATCAACAATGCTTTTCTTAATAATATTAAAGAGAGTCCAAATTTGGATTTGAAGTTAGAGGACTTGATGGTTGGAAGTAATCAGACTGAGGATGGTGACTTTATAGTGGATGAGTAAGGTGTGCTGAGGTTTCGTGACAGGATCTGTATTCCTGATGATTTTGAGTTGAAAAAGATGATTATGGAAGAAAGTCATAAAAGTAGATTGAGTATCCATCCAAGAGCTACAAAGATGTATCAGGATTTGAAGTAGATATTTTGGTGGCCTGGATTGAAGCGAGATGTAGCACAATTTGTGTATGCTTGTTTGACTTGTCAGAAGTCAAAAGTAGAACATCATAAGCCTGAAGGGTTGATGTAACCGTTAGATATTCCCGAATGGAAATGGGACAACATTTCTATGGATTTTGTGACTGGGTTGTCGAATACTCTGAGAGGGCATGATGTTATATGGGCGATGTTGATAGACTGACGAAGTCAGCGCATTTTATTTCGATTAATATCAGTTTTTCTTTGCAAAAGTTGACCGAGATTTATATCTGTGTGATTGTGAAGTTGCATGAAGTTCCTTTGAGTATTATGTCGGATAGAGATTCGAGGTTTACTTCTAGATTTTGGAAGAGTTTATAAGAGGATTTGAGTTCGAAGCTGAGGTTGATTTCTGCTTATCATCTGCAGATAGATGGTCAGACTGAGGGGACAATTCAGTCTTTGGAGGATTTGTTGAGGCATGTGTTCTTAAACAAGGAGGTGCTTGGGATAGTCATTTGTCATTGATAGATATTACTTATAATAACAATTACCATTTTAGTTTTGAATGGCGCCTTTTGAAGCTTTGTATGGTCGGAGGTGTATGACACTTCTGTGTTGGCATGAATCTGGTGAGAGTGTGGTGCTTGGACCTGAGATTGTTCAGCAAACTACTGAGAGTGTGAAGCTAATTCGGGAGAAGATGAAAGCTTCGCAGAGTAGGCAGAAGAGTTACCATGATAAGAGGAGGAAGGATCTTGAGTTTCAAGAGGGAGACCATGTATTCTTGAGAGTCACTCAGGTGACTGGTGTTGGACGTGCTTTGAAGTCAAGGGAGCTTACTCCTCGGTTTATTGGTCCATATCAGATTTCATAGAGGGTTGGAGTTGTTGCTTATAGGGTGGCGTTGCCATCAAATTCGTCAAATTTGCACGATGTGTTCCATGTTTCACAGCTTTGGAAGTATGTTACAGATCCTTCACATGTGATTCCGATGGATGATGTTGAAGTAAGGGATAATCTTACAGTTGAGGCTCTGCCTGAAAAGATTGATGACCGTGAGGTGAAGCAATTGAGAGGCAAGGAGATTACTCTCGCGAAGGTAGTGTGGGGTGGCGCAGCCAATGCAAATATGAATTAGGAGTTGGAGAGTAGGATTCGAGAGTCATATCCAAAGTTGTTTGCATCAGGTTTTTTTTAGGACAAATATATTCTAAGTGGGGGATAGTTGTAACACCCCGACTTATTTGATTTATTTTTCCGTAATTTAATTACACGATGATTGTGTTTGTGTTGTGTTATTGGTGTGTTGAGCTACCCTTGGTGTGGGGTTGTGGCCTTAAGAATAGACTTTAAGGTGTTGTAGGGGCGTGTGAGCAATTGCGTAAGACTTGGTGGTGTGGTGAGTAAAACTAATTAGATTATATTAGTTGATAATCATTTAATTATTTAATATTAGATGGATATTGATTTAATTAAATAATTGATGAAAATTATTATTATTATTATTTTTAGTTGGATTAAATAATAATAATAATATTATTATTAGAAGAAGAAAAAGGGGAATTAGAGTAAGGGAAGTTGTCATACATGTAAAAACAGGAGAAAGTGAAAAGAAAGGCTAGGACAAAGGGGAAGAGAAGAATCCATTGTTGAGGTAGAAAAAGATTTGCAAGAACTTTAAGGTAAGGGTGGGGTTCTAATTATCCAAGGGTTAACATGATGATGGTGGGTAGATTATGTATGTGCTTAGGTTGTATTTTTCTTCTCTCAATACCATGATTATTGTTGCAAACTTTTATTGTTAGATTGATTGAATTGCTTGATGAACTATGTGTGGTATGTTGATGTTGTAACTGATGTTGGAATGGTTATTTGTTGTAATTGTTGTTGTTGGAATCATGTAATTGATGAATTGTATGATGTTGTTGTGGTGTGGTTGATGTGGTTGCGAGTCAGGTTTGGAACGCAAAGTTATGAGTATTTTTGTGAAAAGAGTCGAAGTTTGAATGTGTAGAAAAGTGATTTTTGGGGTAAAATAATGCATTAATCGAATGGTATGAAACATGGGGTTTTGAATTGGATTTAAAAGTGATTCTGGTTTTGAAAAGCAGCAGAAAAGTGTTTCTTCTGCAGGTGTAATCGGTTACTTGGATTGTGGTAACCGGTTACACTGTTAAAAACGTGTTTTTGGGCAAACTGTGAGGGTGCAATCGGTTACTAGGTTTATGGTAACCGATTACACTGAGAGATAAAGGCGAGGAATATCTGGTTACAAGGGGTGTAACCGGTTACCTCATTTGGAGTAACCGGTTACAATGGGGCCATTTTAGAAAAATCTTTGAAAATTCATAACTTAAGTTCCGAGAGTCCGATTCGAGTGCCATTTGAAGCGTCGGGAAGCTGACGTGATGAACTTTATTTAGAAATTAGTTTTTATACTAGAGATTGTATATTTTTCTATGTGATAGGGAGAAAAAAATTGTGGTGTTTATGTTGTGATGCGACATATTCATAAATGTGTTATGGTTGTTTGTTATATCATTGTGTTGTTGTTGTTGAACTGTTGCAGCATGTAATTGGTGCATGATGGTCAGTATTGGTAGAGTATTTCGACTATGGAGGTGTTGGTCATTGTGCTCGATGTTGTTGTTGCATGTATAATGTGTTGCATGCATTCATGAGGTTGGACATTAGTTCATTGTTGTTGAGCCTTAATCCCAGGAGGGGGGATTGAGTGTCGGTAGTTGATATCAGAGGTGATGGAATCAGTGAGGCATTACCGGAGGTGATGGTAATGATTGGTGAGCTATGATCCTAGAAGGTGAGGATCGGAGCGGTGAACCTGAGTGTTCACGTATTTTGTACCACATGAATTGAGTTAAGTTTTGAGTTTCATTGCATTGCACATTGATTGCGTTGTTTTTGTGTTTGAATGATTGTTGTGTTGATTGTGTTGTAGTGTGTTTTAGAATGGGTGTAGTGCATGTATTAATCTATTGCTTACTTATTATCATGCTTTCCTTTATATAATTATGATATCTCACCCCTTCTATTTGAATGTTGCCTTTACATGGGCATCGTGCAGATAACTCGCAGTAGTGGATTTGATGTGAATGGAAGATGGAGTCTTTCATTTTAATTTTAGTGTCAGCGTCTGCTCTGATGTGTAACACCGGGGTTATAGAACATTTATGTGTTTTATGTTGGATATCTCTTGTGCTGTGGTTATTTATGTTATTTCAAAACATGGTTGTGTCCTGAATAATTAGTTGATATTGTCTTTCTGCTGACTAATTAAGTTTATTTTACAAACATGATTTATTATTATTGTTACTAATAATAAATTTTAAATGTTTATGTGTTACACATCTTGTTAAATGAGCGAGTGTTTGTTGATTTGTGACATCCTAAATGTTTACATTTTATATTTACTCTAATAATTTATTTAAAATATGCGGCCATTAATTAGGGTGTTACAAATTAGACTTGTCTAACGAATGGGAGGAGTCATCCTTCACATATTTCTTGAGATGTCCCTCATGTATTAGTCTCTCAATTTCCTTTTTGAGTTAAACATAGTCTTCAGTGTTGTGTTAGATGACTCTATGGAACATGCACCATCTTCCTAGTTCATAACCCATGACCTCTAACATAAGTGCAAGCAGTGTAGGGATATTATGCAGGTGGAGAAGTCCGTGCCAGATATGCTCACAGCGGGTGTCGCACCTCGAAAAATGAGAACACGACCTTGCAAAGTACAATCGTACGTCCGTTGTACTCAACTCGAACCGTTAGATTAGTGGCACATGTTAGGCTTCTCGAGTTATTAAAAGAAAAAAGAGTTGGACAAAAGGCTTATTTTTTATTAGGCTGCGTGACGAGACTTTGGATCTCGCTCCTACGTATCTCCGGGTGCAATAGAGAACTCAAGGCTTACGTAGTTCTGCATAGAAAATGTTTGTTTGTTAGTCGATTTTAGCAAAAGTTATCTTGTATTAATCGACAGAAAAGATTGTTTTACCCAAAACAGGTGAGGCGCAAACATTTGCATCATATTGAATGTTTTTACAAATCAACATTCACGGGAAAACGTCACTCATCTCAACTCAACGATTGTGGATGAAGCATTGCTCTGCATCATCTCGAGACAAAATGGCTTTCGTTTTTGAAAAGGTTTTGAAAGTGTTCCAAAAGGTAAAAAGGTTTGAATGTGTTTGATGTAGTTTTGGGTTTGAAAGACGAGAATTTACGACTTGCAAGCTCCTACAACTTGTGTCTAATACTCGGGACTACGACTGGACCTTTCACCCAGGTAATATTTCTCTTCCAATTTTCTTATGAAAAAGGTTTGAATATTTACAATTGTTTTGAAAGCTTATTTGAGAAAATTCGCTCAATGTTGATTGAGGTTTTTATTGTATTTACAAAAAAAAAAGGTTTGAAATGATTAGAGAGTTTGAAAATGATTTGAAGGTGAAGTGAAATGGTTTGAAATGAATGGTGATAGCGGGAATGGATTAAAATGGTTTGATTTGAGAAAAAGACTCGACGTTGGATCAAGTGTTTATTTTTGTTCTTTTTTAAAAGGGTTGATTTTATGTTTTGTTTTTTTAATGGTTAACTTGTCTAACTAATGGCAAGGAAATAAAAACAAATTACAATCAAAGGGATGGGGGATACACTTGATAATTGGGGAATATAATGAAACAATTAACGTGCAAGATATCAAACAAGTAAATGCAAACACACAAAAGAAAATAGCTCATTGTAAGAAGGTCCAAGATTAAGCCACAGGACCGGAAACCAACCGAAATTGAAAAAAAAACTAAATTTAGATCTAAACTAATTTAGAGTGGATTCATGTATCAATCACTCTAAAAGAAACCGAACAAAAATCAATGCATCCAAGCGATTTTCAAAAGTTAAATTTAATTTAAACTCCAAAATTGCAACACAATGAAAGATAGCAACAGTCAAAATTGTTTTACACAAACATATGAACATAGATTGGGATTACTTAACTAAATCAACTAAACACATAAAAATTGACTAATCAAATAAATTCTATTATTAAAAAGCAAACAAATAATTAAATCTAATAATCAACTAATCATTTAAAATCTAAACAATTAATTAACTAATAATTTATTAATGGCTAAATTACAGTTTTGGCGCCCCTATTTTAACAAACTCACGAAATCAGTCCCCCTATTTATTTTTTAAACATTTTTGGTCCCCCTTGCCCATTTATCAACAAAAAAAATGTTGGTGTGTCATTTTTTAAAATACGTGGCTTATATGTGCTTACGTGGCAATAAGGCATATGTAATATTTTTATTAATGATTTTTTTTTTGTAAATGGAATAAAATGAAACTTAAATTTAATTATATTTTAGTATTTTCTAAATGGAATAAACTGAATTATTCATGAGTATACCTAACAAAGAAGAACTGCAAAGAACATTGTGAACTGCGAAGAACACTGCGAACTACGAAGAACATTGCGAAGCACTGTTAAGAAGACGATGAGAGAGACGAAGACACAATAGGAGAACTTGATTCGAAACCTAGAAGACGAACACGGACCCTAACTTCACTAGGTATTCTTTGATTTGTTTCGTTTATCGATTGTTGTTGTTGACGAAAATAAATCTAAACCCTAACTTCACTTTTATTGTCAAACAACTTTGTAATGTCGGTCCCTAATTTTAAATCTAAACCCTCGTCTTGGATAAAGGAAGAAAGGAAATTTTGTTCAAGGTGTGTATATTTAAAACTAGAATGATATTTGCACAGATAGGTGTATTGCACTGATAGTTGTATTGAAATGGTAGTAATTTCTAAAACTGGTCTGAAATCCATGGTTGCACTGCTATGGTAGTATATTCTAAAATTGTTCTGGTATGTACTTATATGTTCTGCTATGGTATATGTTCTGTTATGGTATATACTTAATTGTAATTTCTGCTATGGTATATGTTCTGCTATGGTATATACTTACTTGTTCTAGTAGTATGTTCTGTATGTTCTGAAATGGTAGTAATTTCTGAAACTGTTCTGAAACTAATCATGGTTGTATGATAGTTGCACTGATATGTACTTATATTATATGGTTGTTGTTGTTGTTGCTTGTTCATTTTGTTTTGGTGTAGGCCAGCTAAGATAAATGCAGTAAAACTTATAATTAATCATGGATGGAGTTTACTTCATTATCCTTACAAGCTATATGTAGATGGAATGGTAGATGAATTGAACTAGAAATGGGATGTCAATTTGATGTCATATATGGAGATTTTCTAAGTAATTAAGTCATCGGGTTATGTAAGAGTCAAATGTATGTGGTACCATGATCCGAAGTTTTCACTTGAGTGTGGAATTAGACCTATAAACAATGATAAAGATGTTATAAAATTTGGGGAAGATATAAAAGGTTATGATTATGCTGATATCAATGTTGAGCATATAGTAGATGAACCTGATGTTGTAACAGAAGATGAAATAAAGGAGTATGATAAAGCTCAACAAGAAACAATAAATGTTGATTCAGATGATGAAGTTTATCTTAAGGATAAGGACGAAGACAATGTTGAGGAGATGGAAGAAGTCCATCATGAGCAGAGAGAAGAAGTCCATGGAGAGGAAAGTGAGGAAGATTAAGACTTTGTCTAGGATGATAATGATGATTTAGATGATAGTTAATTCAATGCTAGATGAAGATGATTGGGATTTGACACATGAAGTGCCTAGCCATACACTCATGCAAGAAGGCAATGATGTAAATAATGTCTCTCAAACTATAGCAAGATTAAAGAGGGCAACTGGAGATTGGACACCAACTTGGCACGGAGATGATGATTTCAATCTCTTTAGTATCACAAATGGTATGGAAACTTATGAGGTGAACTTACAACGAAATCACCGTGCATGTCGTAAATGGGCTTTGAGTGGCATTCCTTGTGTTCATGCCATCGTTTGTATATTGCACAACAAGGATGATGTTGACCCTGTATGTTTCGGCTTATTATAGGTATTATGTTATGTTCTGAACTGATATATGTTGTTATGTTTAAGGTGTGCAATTGTTGTGTTCAATTGTATATTGCCATATTTGTGTACTTCTGAATTGATAGATTAAGTTTTGAACTGATGCCATATTTGTTTACTTGTGATGCTGAACTGATATTGATATGTTGAACTAAATTGTTGATGCCATATTTGTGTACTTGTGATACTGACATAAAATTGATGAACTGAATTGCTAATGTCATATTTGTGTACTTATGATGCTGAACTGGTATAAAATTGCTTTACTGAACAGACATATTAAGTTCTTGTTATATATAATTATGCTGAATATAATTGCTTTATTTAACTGACATAAAATTGTTGAACTGATATTGTTATATTGAACTAAATTGTTGTTGTCGTAATTATACATAATTGTTATAATTGTTATGCTGGCAGTTATAAATTGCCATAATTATACATAATCGCTATGTTGAACTAGCAGTTCTGCCCTGAATTGTTATGCTGAACTGAATTGCCATTTCTATGTGTAATATATTCTGTACTGGACTGATATAAATGTGTAATATATTCAGCAGAAAAACAAGCTTTATAGCAACATATTCATACATTGTTCTCCCATCTAATGGTCCAAGACTTTGGCCAAAAGCTCAAGGGGAACCAATTAATCCACCGGTGATGAGACGAGCTCCGGGTACACTGAAGAATAAGAGAAATAAAGCTAATGATGAACTGAGTTCAAGCAATGTATTACCAAGGCATTTGACAACTGTAAAGTGTAAGAGCTGTGGGAATTTTGGGCACAATTCGAGAACTTGCAAAGTAAAAACAGCAGCGGGCCGACAATTGCCCAAAGGAAGTAACAAGGCAAATAAGCAAAAGAAAGGTCCGACAAAAGAATAGCAACTGTGTTAACACAAGGATCACAAGTGCCATAAACACAAGACTAATGTAGTAGTTTAGTTCACCTACTGTGTGATGAATTCCTTGTGTTATGAACCTATTATGTAATATTATTATGTAATATTGTAATGTAAGATGTTATCACTTTTTGAAGAGGCTTGCAAATTTAATGCGTAACCTTTTATGTAAGATGCTATCACCTTGTAAGGTGCATCACTTTTTAAAGAAGATTACAACTTTAATGTGTAACCATTTAAGGATGAAGACCTTTTAATATTAAAGAAATCTTATCAGTGAATTATGGATTTTATTATGTTATCAGTGAATTGTGTTATTGTGACAAAAGAATTATGAAATAACATAGGTGCATTGTCAACATTGTCAAAACATTGTATCTCAACAGAACTTAGTATCAAAACATTGTCAACATTGTATCACAACATAATAATTATGGAATGTATTATGTTATCAGAACATTGTATCAAAATAGAAGAATTATGGATTGTATTATGTTATCAGTGACTTGTGAATGGACAAAACAAAAGTGACATAAGAATTGTATCACAAGTTCACAACATTGTCAAAACATTGTTACATTACCAACATAGGCAACATTGTTACATTAACGACCCAAGTAACATTGTTACATTAACAACACAGGTAACACCTTACAACAAAACATCAAAGTAACACCAATTAAACTCAAACCTTACTACAATAACCTTACAAGATCAACCTCAACCTTACAACAACTTAAGCAAATCCTTTTGTGATCAACATGATGATAAAAAAAACCAATATAGAATCGACAACATAATCAACAACTTGTTCTTCTTCTTCTTCATGTAATCATCACTCTTCTTTGTTAAATTATTTTTCTTCATCAACTAACTAACCTTCTTTAAAAGCGAGTTAATCACTTCCTTTGACCGTTCCGGAATCTTGTCATCGTACCAATAAAAAAAAGAACAACCTTTCCTCTCTTATAACTGAATGAAACAGATAAGAAGGTGGAATTAAGCAATCAATTATCCAGAAACTTTTGAATTCACAAGATGAATAAAACTAAAAATTAGGGTTTTAGATGCACCTTTAATAACCCACGACCATAAAACTTCTTACCTGGATTCTCAGATGTTCACACAGTTGCAAGTGGTGAATACAACCCACAATAACATTGGATCCTTCTCCTCCTAGAATGAGATGAAGAACTTGTAATTTCCGCAGACTCGAAACCCATCACAAAAGAGATAAACCAGGGCAATGATAAGATGGACAGGGAGATGGTGAATATGAACGATGATGAAGCTGTGAACACGATGATGAAGTTGAACACGATGACCTAGATTCCATTTCTTAAATAGACATTTAAAAAATAACAACTTTTTAAATTTGTTTTTTTTTTATGTAATAATGACCTGGCAACAAAATTAAATCCACGTGTAAAAAAAAATGACACATCAGCATTTTTTGGTGATAAATGGGCAGGGGGACCAAAACTTTTTGAAAAATAAACAAGCGGATTGATTTTGTGAGTTTGGCAAAACTGGGGGACCAAAATTGTAATTTAGCCTTTATTAATCAAATGAAAAAAAATACAAAAACACAAACATGAATATAAGGGTGTGAATTAGGATTAGCTAAATAATCAATTTAACACAATGAGACCGATTTAAACAATTAATCAAATAATCCACTTAATAATAAAAAAAATCAACTAATTAATTAAAATCTAATCAATTAATCAAATAAAAATAATTAATTAATTAATTACTAACTTAAATAGTTAAATTAATAGAAAAATAAATAAAAGGATGAAATTTAAAATGAAGAAATAAAAGAGGGTGAACATATGCTCTATCAAGCAAAATGCTTTAGTGAAAACTAGTAAGAAACCCGTGCTATCGCACGGGTCCTGTCTGGATTTACATCGCATGTCTACCAAATTATCATTTGTAAAGTTTGAATTCATTTTTCAATTGGTTAACATTGACATAGTTACAAATATATCCTAATAATATGCACCAACTTTTAATTGCAGCAAGAGAAATGTTTAAAAGATTGACATTAAAATGAACAGTCTACAACATAGCCTCTCATAGATACGTTTACATTTACCCGTGAATCCAGATGAGTTAACAAAACTCAATTGAATCCAGATGAGTAAATTTTAAAACTACAAATTTGAATAAAATCATTTTTCCAATTCAAATAACATTACTTTTTACATATTAGTCCATTTTCTAAACCTAAAATTTATAACAGAGCTTTCCGTCAAATATCGGTTTTAAATCCTTCTTATTATATCATATTTACAATTTTCACAAAACTACAATATATATGACAGCTTCCCGTCAAATTTCAGTTCTAAATGAATATCTACACTCCATAGTATCTTAAAAATAAAAGTAAATTGAAACGTTTAATAATAGTAAATCTGTTTGATTCTGTGCTAATATTCAACACTTTTCTATAACAACAATTTGAAATTATAAAAAAATTAAAATAAAATAATTTATTACAAATTTTAAATTATAAAAAAAATAAAATATATTAGTAATATATTTATTATAATTAAATAAAATTAGAGTTGTTATTATTTTTAATTTTTATGAAATAACAAAGGTTCATAATACAATATACATTTGAAATAAAATAAATACTAGTCCTTTCAAATCTTTTCAACAAATCTTCATAAAATAATAATAGAATATTATTTTAATTTATATATAAAATAATTATATTATATGTATTTGATTTTATATATTAATTCATGATTGCATCTACTATAATAAATTATATAATATATAATATTCCTTATATAAATAAACGTACTATAATAAATGGACTAAAAAATAATTCACACATTTTACTTAATTGAAATAAGATATAAAATATAAAATATAATCAAATATTTATAGAAAATACACAAACTTAAGATACAGTCTTTATTACATTTAATTAAATTTAAATGATCATGAAATAGAATAAAACCAAAAAACTATATACGTATTTGGAAAGGGAATCTCGTGTGAGGTTGTGTGCTTTTTTGGAAAAGGAAATCTGGATTCCAGTGTCTGCTTGTTTATATATTTGTACCAATATTATTCGCACGGGTCCCGTCTGGATTCACATTACACGTTTCAGTGACTATATTGTGATCAGTTCATAAATATTCACATAGTTTTAATTATATACTAATAATATATACTAACTTTTAAGCATTGATTCGTATTTATAATAAATCGTACAATACCAACTTTTAAGCATTGATTCGTATTTATTTAAATTTATAAAAATAATTTTCATGAGTTTAACTCTTAGAAAACAATTATTGAAGCTGCGTAAATAAATAAATTTTTTTAAAAAAATTTTAAGTAATTAAAATTATTTTATGACATTTGGATATGTTAAAAAATAGGTAAATTTTTTGTTGCTGAATTATATTGGATATCGATATTTTTAGTGTAAATTATTTTAAAATTTTAATTTATTTTAAAATAAAATAAAATGGTGCGGCAATGAATTATACTATTTAATTGATTGAGGATATCGAAACTCAATTAATTCAATGGTACCGAATTGATCACCAAAAATAAATTTATAAAGTTAAACAAAATTTTAGAAAATAATTTTATAATGTTTGTATAATTTACTATACATCTGTACGATGTTAGATTAGTTAGAAATAAATATATGAAGTTAATTTCGGAAGATCTTCTATTTACAACTCAACTTTTATTAAAGTTTTATTTTAAGTATATAATTTATTTTATAATTAATATGTAATTAATTCATAAAATGGTTTATCGAGAAAAATGATAGTTCATAAATTTTCTTTTCTTGAGGCAATTGCACGTGTATTTAGTACTAAAATTAAAATAAAACAAAAATAAAAATTTGGAGAAACGTGAAAACCCCAATAAATAATTAGTGGAATAAAATCAAGCAAGGGTGCAATTAGTCGATTCTAACCTTGGAATTAGAATAATTTATATTTATAATCAGAATGTTAATTGTGGTTTTTCCAGGTACTATTCTAATTATAAACATATATATTTAATTTAATGCATTATAACTTCATCTTAATTCTTAGTAAAAAATTTACAATATCATTTTATTAAATGAATTAAATTTGTTATAATTGTAATTAATTGTATGACTATTTCTTTTTGTAGCAAATAATAAAATTTTAAAAAATATTATTTTTAAATATATAGTGATAACTATTTACACGTGTTTCATTTAAATTACAAAAAAATTTGTGTTAGTATTTATATTAAGTTAACATAATTTTATATAATTGTTCTTATATTTTCATAAATAAAAATATGTATTCATCTAGAATGGTAGAGCATTCCACTACAAATTCATCTTTTAACTCATTAATAAAAAAACCACCAATTCTTTTTTTTTTTAAACAACAAAATAAAAATTTGTAGTATTAAATAGCAGTGACATAAGTTGTGTCAAAAATTACACACCATCAACAACCCTGATAGAATAGATCTGCATCCAAACTAAACATACAGAACCAAAACCAACCACCCATTTACTACAAACCCAAACAACTGATCCAATATAAATTACAGTCATCTTACTAACTGTATTACAAAGCAATTGACTTCTTATACTTACATTTCCCAAAATAAATAAAGAAATACACATAATGCTTACTTGATCCAACATGTTTAAAAATATAATATTATTGTTTATGAAAATACAATTCAGCTGAATATGAGAAATACATTAATACAAAAATAAGTTAATTATTGACATCAATATAAAAATGCTCTACCATTTCCATTCTTGCAACTATATCCTTCCTGATACAATAGAAGTTCATTTTGTAAAATATTTCAAGTGCAATATCATTCCCATAAAAATATATTGACTCATCAACATAGTCAATCTCATTCTTGCAACTATCCTCATTCTATCCCTCCATTCAATCGACCGAGTATCCGGTTGTCTCTTTTAGACATTCAATCTTCTAAAAAAAGGAAATATGTGAAAGGCATTATTGGAGGATTTCTGTGAAGTTAGAGAAAGAAATTAAAATCAAACCCAATAATATCCAAATTCACATAATCTAAATTCCAATTATAGTATGATGTGATTCATTACTTAAAAAAGAGTTAAAACTAATTAAACTTAGACACCACAATACCAACACTCGTTTTCTTCCGGATAATATATTTCATTTCAATGCTTCTGCTTATAAAATCCATTTTCTATTCAATCAAACTCTCTGTAACAACACTGTAATTTGCAGAACAAATATATCAAATCAATTGAAACTAAAATATAAGTTGTAGAACAACTTTGTAACAAAGTACCAAATGAAAAGTAGAATAAATTATTAACATGTAAAGTATAATATGCTCCATCCAAATAATCTAAGTTAGTCAAAAATATGTCAACACAGAAAAAATAACCCAGCAGTCACTTTGAAACCAAACCAACAAAATTTCTAGAAAAAATTCACACTACAACTTGAAAAATAACGCCTTCAAAACATTTTTATTGAGATACGTTAATGATTTGTATAAATTATTTCAATTAGTTGATATTAATTATCAAAATTAATACTATGTCGATGAGAATAACTACCTTTTATGATGGTATAAAAAGATTATAAAAAAAGTTATAAAAAAAGGAAATTAAACGTGTAAATTGGATCAAATATATTCTGATGGGATTGTGTACTACAGACATTTTTAGAATTTTTTCACTGACCTAAAATTTATAACAGAGCTTTCCGTCAAATATCGGTTTTAAATCCTTCTTATTATATCATATTTACAATTTTTACAAAATTACAATATATATGACAGCTCCCCGTCAAATTTCAGTTCTAAATGAATATCTACACTCCATGGTATCTTAAAAATAAAAGTAAATTGATACGTTTAATAATAGTAAATCTGTTTGATTCTGTGTTAATATTCAACACTTTTCTATAACAACAATTTGAAATTATAAAAAAATTAAAATAAAATAATTTATTACAAATTTTAAATTATAAAAAAATAAAATATATTAGTAATATATTTATTATAATTAATTAAAATTAAATTTGTTATTATTTTTAATTTTTATGAAATAACAAAGGTTCATAATACAATATACATTTGAAATAAAATAAATACTAGTCCTTTCAAATCTTTTCAACAAATCTTCATTAAATAATAATAGAATATTATTTTAATTTATATATAAAATAATTATATTATATGTATTTGATTTTATATATTAATTCATGATTGCATCTACTATAATAAATTATATAATATATAATATTCCTTATATAAATAAACGTACTATAATAAATGGACTAAAAAATAATTCACACATTTTACTTAATTGAAATAAGATATAAAATATAAAATATAATCAAATATTTATAGAAAATACACAAACTTAAGATGTAACGCCCACATATACATACATACATCGAAGCATATATCATACATGAATAATACGTTTGGTGCTGAAATATATACAAGTTCCTAGTTAACACATTGTATACATTAAATGCCCTAAATACAAAGTTCTAAAGCCTACGGCATAACTGTTGGCGGAACAATCGAGGGGGCCAACGAGGGAGCATTTCTTATTTGGGACACACCTTTGTGAGAGACACACCACATATCCACCTAAAATCTTAAGGTGATTGGTGTGTGGGTTCTCTCACTTATATAGTGTTCAATCTTTCCTTTTCTAATCAATGTGGGACTTCTTCCTCACACTTGATTCTCAACACTCCCCCTCAAGTGTGAGTTTATACACAATGCTCCCCCTCATGTGGAAGCTCTCTCTTCCACATACACTTGTATCACCGTTGAACTCAACGGAACACCTTCTACCCACACCTGCGGGAAGTGTTTCGATACAAGTAAGCCGGTCCCTTTCTCGATCCAGCTCTGATACCATTGTTAGCGGAACAATCGAGGGGGTCAACGAGGGAGCATTTCTTATTTGGGACACACCTTTGTGAGAGACACACCACATATCCACCTAAAACCTTAAGGTGATTGGTGTGTGGGTTCTCTCACTTATATAGTGTTCAATCTTCCCTTTTCTAATCAATGTGGGACTTCTTCCTCACACTTGATTCTCAACATTAACATATACAAGATGTCCAAAAAAATACACTAAGAACTAGATCAATACAATGATCTCAAAATAAAATGACATAGCGAAAGCCATGCCATCTCAAAAGCTACTATCTGTAAGGAAAACTCAAACCACTTTGTCCTTACCCTTCGCCGAACCTGCAGAACCTGTGATGTAAACAACAACAGTGGGGTGAGATACATCAAATCTCAGTGAGTTCGCTATCTTATAGTCCTCTCGGCTTTACAAGGTTCTAACATCCTAACTCAAGTCAAAAGGGAAGGGAAGTGACTTTGAGTACACACACGCCATATATGCATTCACAATCGTGAGCCTGTTAACTCACACTAGTACCAAAGTGAGTCCTAAGCCTGTTAACTCAAGAATCTCGCTAATCAATAACCGTACCAAGGCATCCCCTATTCCCATCCGCTTCTACGTCTAGAAGGCGATTCGAGTCATGGATCCTTGTATTTACTTGGCATACGAAATGGATTCGGGATCATCGGCCCGTACACCGTTATCCGTCACTTCACACAGCCCGTACACTGTCACAAGTCTCTTTACCTGTAGGCTCCATTCGTACTATACGCGGGAATCAAACCTGCCAAGTAATTATGCATACGTTTCAGAGGAGGTGCTCGAGTCTCATGAAACTACACCGTAAGATAAACTGGTTATGATTACTAGACACACGCCTCGGCCTCTTCTGCACGAGCGTTGTCACTATGTCATCTCCACACTTTCTTACATTGTTTTACGGTAATATTCCTCACCCTACTTATTTCGTATTTTAACATGCATACATATTCAAACATGTTTAACAATAAGAACCTAGGCAAATAGTCATCCATCACACAATGGAAACACATAATTCCACATATCCCCAATTTTAGGAATTTATAGTTCCCTCTGATTTATTTAATCGGACATCAAAACCAGTATTTCTCCCTTCCATTATATAGAGGATATTCATAGTTTCACAACGATATCAAGAATACTCAAAACGGATAAACGAGTCAAAAGTTATGAGAGAAACAAAACTACATAACCTGCCATGTTCGCTAGGCGAACGTCCCAGCGAGCATTCGCTCCAGCCTTCGCTAGGCGAATGAACAAACAGAACAAAAACAGACATAAAGTTCGCTTTGCGAACTCCCTGGCGAACACTCGCCTCTCCCTTCGCTTCACGAACAACTCAGCGATGTAAGGCAGAACCAAACAGCACTGAAAAGGCACAAAGTTCGCTAGGCGAACGTCGTTGGCGAACATTCGCTGACCTTCGCTGCCGGGTTCGCTAGGCGAACCCTCGAAAATCTGTTCGCTGAGACTCGCCCCAGGTTCGCTAGGCGAAGCCTGGAAAACCCAACTTCCCTACAACACTGTTCTTCACCCAAAATCATTAATTTTCCAAATCAAAACACATCCAAACCTTATTATAACCATCAAAACATAGCATGATCATAACAACAAGCATTTAACAACAATTATATTGCATTTCATCCGTTAAATTCCTGATTTTGACATTTTTACTCATTTCTCACCATTCCAACCTAACTCTAAATCTCATGAAATTCTACATCTAGAGCATCTATCTAGAACCCACCTTAAACAGAGGATGATGATGAAGAAGATGAGATGAAATGATGAAGATTTGATGATGGTTGAAGAATCTTGAGTTCTTGAGCTTTTTCCTCTCCTTTCCTTTCTTTTCTCTCCAACTTCTTCTATCTTTTCCTTTATTTGTTTCTAAGTGGAAAAAGAGTGGAAAAGAATGATATCGTAAGACATCACCAATTGTAATACTACTAATTGCCCAAAAAGTCTCTAAAGTTCCAAATATTAAAATATCTCAGAGTCAGATAATATTAATTAGATTTGCTCTGAGCTCAACCATTACTCTGATTATCTTTGCAGATAATTTCTTAGAGTACACTAGAACTCAGTTGATCACAACTAATATTATCCAGAGTAATTAATATACGGGGTATTACATAAGATACAGTCTTTATTAAATTTAATTAAATTTAAATGATCATGAAATAGAATAAAACCAAAAAACTATATAAATATTTGGAAAGGGAATCTCGTGTGAGGTTGTGTGCTTTTTTAGAAAAGGAAATCTGGATTCCAGTGTCTGCTTGTTTATATATTTGTTCCAATATTATTCGCACGGGTCCCGTCTAGATTCACATTACACGTTTCAGTGACTATATTGTGATCAGTTCATAAATATTCACGTAGTTTTACTTATATACTAATAATATATACTAACTTTTAAGCATTGATTAGTATTTATAATAAATCGTACAATACCAACTTTTAAGCATTGATTCGTATTTATTTAAATTTATAAAAATAATTTTCATGAGTTTAACTCTTAGAAAACAATTATTGAAGCTGCGTAAATAAATAAATTTTTTTAAAAAAATTTTAAGTAATTAAAATTATTTTATGACATTTGGATATGTTAAAAAGTAGGTAAATTTTTTGTTGCTGAATTATATTGGATATCGATATTTTTACTCTGGATAATATTAGTTGTGATCAACTGAGTCCCAGTGTGCTCTGAGAAATTATCTGCAGAGATAATTAGGGTAATTGTTGAACTTAGAGTAAATCCAATTAATATTATCTGACTCTGAAATATTTAAGTATTTGAACTTTAGAGGCTTTTTGGACAATTAATAGTATTGCTAATTGATGATATTTTCCCTATATTATTTCTTTCCTATCATTTTCCAAAGAGAAAGATAGAAAGGATTTTGGAGAGAAAGAAAAGAGAAGGAAAGGAAGAGAAAAAGGGAAAAAAAGTCCAAGAGCAAGATCATCAAGAACATCAACAAATCTTCATCAAATCATCTTTCAATCTTCACCATCTTCATCTATTCAAGGTGGGTTCTAGATAGAAACTTAAGTTTTAGAATTAGAAGTGATTTTTAGCTTAAGTTAGGTTTATGAGAAATTTCTTAATTTGGTAATCGATGAAATTTAACGGTTGGAATGTGTTGTAAACTGAGTAGTATAGGCTATATGAGTGTAGAATCATTTATATTTGATTGTGGGATGTTTGGATATGTTTTGGTGGGGTTTTGGACCCATGGGAACTCAGCTGTTACGCTGAAGAACTTCTGAAATTTCCCAGATTCGCACTGCGAATCCCCCAGCGAAGGGGAAATCATGCACTCGCTGGCTGTTCGCACGGCGAAGGCGAAGGCGAACATTCGCCAGAGGTTTGCACTGCAAACTTTACCTTGTTTTTGCTACTGACTTGGTTTGCCAACTGTTCGCACTGCGAATGGTGCAGTGAACAAGTGTTGGCTAGGCGTTCGCTGGATGCTTCGCACTGCGAATGAAGTAGCGAGCATTCGCTGGCTGCTTCGCAATGCGAACATGACAGATCATCCAACTTGTTTCTTTCATAACTTTTGTATCGTTTATCCGTTGTGAGTGTTCTTGGTATCGTTGTGAAGCTAAGAACATATTCTAGCTAATGGCAGCGAGAGATATCTGTTTATTTCCCGATTAGATGAATCGGAGGGAACCGTAAATTGGTATAATTGTGGTATGTTGAATTATGCATGTTCCATTATATGATTGAGGATTATATGCCTATGCTCTTATTGTTAAACATGTTTGAATATGTATGCATGTTAAAATATGAATAAGTAGAGTGAGGATCATTACCGTAAGCCATTGTCGAAAAGTGTGGAAATGACAAAATGACAACGCTCGTGCAGAAGAGGCTGAGGCGTGTGTCTAGTAATCATAACCAGTTTATCTTACGGTGTAGTTTCATGAGACTCGAGCACCTCCTCTGAAACGTATGCACAATTACTTGGCAGGTTTGATTCTCGCGTATTGTACGAATGGAGCCTACGGGTAAAGAGACTTGTGATGGTGTACGGGTCGTGTGAAGTGCCAGATCACGGTGTACGGGCCGATGATCCCGAATCCATTTCGTATGCCAAGTAAATACAAGGATCCATGACTCGAATCGTCTTCTAGACGTAGAAGCGGACGGGAACAGGGGATGCCTTGGTACGGTTATTGATTAGCGAGATTCTTGAGTTAACAGGCTCAGGACTTATTTTGGCACTAGTGTGAGTTAACAGGCTCACGAGTGTGAACCCACATATGGCGTGTGTGTACTCAAAGTCACTTCCCTTCCTTTTGGCTTGAGTTAGGATGTTAGAACCTTGTAAAGCCGAGAGGACTATAAGATAGCGAACTCACTGAGATTTGATGTATCTCACCCCACTATTGTTGTTTATATCACAAGTTCTGCAGGTTCGGCGAAGGGTGAGGACAAGGTTATTTGACTTTCCTTACGGATCGTAGCTTTTGAGATGGCATGGCTTCCGCTATGGCGTTTTATTTTGAGATCATTGTATTGATCTAGTTCTTAGTGCACTTTGGGACATCTTGTATATGTTATGTCGTAGACTTTAGAACTTTGTATTTAGGGCATTTAATGTATATAATGTGTTAACTAGGAACTTATGGTATTTCAGTACCAAATACTTGGATCGATATATAATATTTATGCTTTGATGTATGAGTTTTATATATGGGTGTTACAGTTGGTATCAGAGCAGGTCGTATCCTCGACCTAGCCATGAAATAGTATAAGTGTTTCTTTCCGTTTCATATGTGTTGTGTCGCCATTGGTCTTACGTGTTATATTTATGGTATTGAGCCTGATCAACTTAATCCTATCTACATGACATTTAGGAACATGGTCGACGGGCGGAGAAACAACTGCGGGAGACCGAGAACTACTCCAGCAGGGGCGAATCCGCCAGGGGACGAATAGAATGCCCCTCTGTATCAGTTTATGCAACAGATGCAGCAACAGCAGAATCAGTTTGTGCAACAAATGGTACAGCAAATGGCTGGTGGTGTGCATCCTCCAGTGGTTGTTCCGGAAGCTGCAGGGGGAACCTTTAGGGATTTCATTCATATGAATCCTCCAGAGTTTCAGGGAGGGTTAGATCCAGTAAAGGCTCATGAATGGATATCCGGTATGGAGCGGATTTTCTTGATAGTTCAGTGTAGTGAAGAAAATAAGGTTGTTTTTGCTTCTCATCTATTAAAGGGTCCTGCTATGAGATGGTGGGAAAGCGCTTCAGCTTTAATGACAATTCAAGAGGTACCGAAAGTATGAGAGCAGTTTAAGATAACTTTTATGGAGAAGTATTTCCCAAGTTCCTTAAGATCTCAAAAGGAATTCGAGTTTCAGCAGCTGAGACAAGGTAACTTGACTGTGGCTTCTTATGCGGAAAAGTTCAAGGTTATGACTGCTTATTCTAGACAAGCCATGTATGCTCCTGATGAGAGGTGGAAGATTGATCAGTTTCTGTTTGGTTTAAGGGCTTAAATTTCACATAGTGTGTCTCAGAGAGAATTTACTAGCTATGCTGAATTGTTACGACAGTGCTATGTGGCAGAGCATAACTTAAAGAAGGTGCAAGCAGAAGGAGAG
The DNA here is from genome assembly GCA_022829125.1 of Lathyrus tuberosus. NCBI lineage: Eukaryota > Viridiplantae > Streptophyta > Magnoliopsida > Fabales > Fabaceae > Lathyrus > Lathyrus tuberosus. Next base: position 755,814 of record JALAZF010000035.1, read on the forward strand.
TTAAGTAGGGTGAATCAAAGTGACCGTGGGCGATCGAATCAACAAGTTAAACTGAGACAACAATCTTTCAAAGGGAAACAAGTTCAGAGTTCCAGGACTAGTGCGCCTCCGGTATGCCGTAATTATGGAAAGAACCATTTTGGTAGGTGCAGTTGGGAAGGAATAAGGTGTTATCAGTGTAATAAGGTGGGCCATTTATCGAGGGATTGTCCTCAGAGGAGGAATCAGACGCAATAAAAGGATATCGGGCGAGTGTATACCTTGGATGCGAGGAAAGCAAAGGGTGACAACTCTTTGATTATTGGTACGTGTTTTGTGAATGGAAATCCTTATTTTGTGTTATTTGATTGTGGAGCAACACATTCTTTTATATCGATGCAATGTGTAAAGTGGCTTGGGTTACAAGCGGTTCCGTTGTCTCCACCCATGGTGGTTACTACTGCCATGGATGAGATGGTTGAAACACCTTTAATGTGTGAGAATTGTGTTTTATCTGTGGATGGAAGAGTTTTCCAAATTGATTTGATTTGCTTACCGCTTAAGAAAGTGGATGTTGTTCTGGGAATGGATTGGCTTTCAGCTAATTCGGTATTTATCGGGTGTGAAGAAAAACTAATCATTATTTCATCTACTGAAGGTACTCCGAAGGATGTGTTAACTACTATTTTAGAAGGTACGGTTGGAATAATTAATTTCTTGTTTGAGGAGGAAAAATCTTTTCTTTTGATTCTTAATAAGGAGGAGGGCAGTAACCGTCAAGTCTTGAGTATTCTGGTAGTTTGTGACTTTCCGGAAGTTTTTCCCGAGGATATCACTTATCTTCCCCTAGAGCAGGAAGTGGAATTCTCTATTGACCTGATACCGGGAACGGCTCCAATATCTGTTTCTCCGTATCGGATGGCACCACTTGAATTAAGAGAATTAAAGGATCAATTGGAGGAGTTGTTGGCTAAGCATTTTGTTCGACCCAGTGTTTCGCCCTGGGGAGCTCCAGTGTGGTTGGTAAAGAAAAAGGATGGTGGAATGCGGTTGTGTATTGATTACCGTCAATTGAATAAGGTCACCATCAAGAATAAGTACCCATTTTCAAGGATAGACGATCTGTTAGATCAATTTAAAGGAGCGTGTGTGTTCTCGAAGATTGATTTACGGTCGGGTTATCATCAGATTCGGGTGAAGAGTTCAGATGTACCAAAGACTGCGTTTAGAACCCGTTATGGTCATTATGAATTTTTGGTGATGCCTTTCGGTGTGACAAATGCTCCGGCAATTTTCATGGATTATATGAATCGGATATTTCAACCTTAATTGGACCAATTTGTGGTGATTTTCATTGATGACATTCTTATCTATTCTCATGACCCTCAAGAGCACGGAGAACATTTAAGAATCATTTTATCTATCTTGCAAGAAAGGCAACTTTTTGCCAAGCTAAGCAACTGTGAGTTTTGGATGTCGGAGGTGAATTTTCTTGGACATGTCATATCTCAGGGAGGTGTAGCAGTTGATCCATCAAAAGTTGAAGCAGTGATAAATTGGGAGAGACCGAAGAATGTGTCGGAAGTTAGAAGCTTCTTGGGACTAACAGGTTATTATAGAAGGTTTATTAAAGGCTTTGCCCAACTGGCTTTACCGATGACGAGACTTACCCGGAAGGATTTTTCGTATGAATGGGATTCGGGTTGTGAGCAAAGTTTTATGAGCTTGAAAGAGAGGTTGACGACCGCTCCTGTTTTGGTTATCCCTGATCCTAGCAAGTCGTATGAGGTATATTGTGATGCATCGAAGATGGGATTAGGAGGTGTGTTAATGCAAGATGGACATGTAGTGGCTTATCCTTCTAGACAGTTGAAAGTCCATGAAGAGAATTATCCAACGCATGATTTAGAATTGGCGGCAGTTGTATTTACCTTGAAGGTGTGGCGTCACTATTTGTATGGTGTACGTTTTGAGATGTTTAGTGACCACAAGAGTCTAAAATACCTCTTTGATCAGAAAGAGTTGAACATGCGTCAAAGGAGGTGGATGGAATATTTGAAAGATTATGACTTGGAGCTAAGATACCATCCGGGTAAAGCGAATAAGGTGGCGGATGCTTTAAGCAGGAAAGTGTTGCATAGTGCCGATTTGATGATGTTAGAGTATGCCTTAATGGAAAAGTTTAGGGATCTAAATCTTCAATTTAATTAGACTCCTAATTGTGTGATTATGGGAAATTTGAATATCACTTCTACTCTTCGGGAAGAAATCCAACAAGAGCAAGGGTTAGATGAGAAGTTACAAGAAGTGTTATTGCAACCGGGTTTTGTGCGAGCTACCGACGGAGTTATAGTATTTAACCGAAGGATTTGTGTTCCGGATAACACGGAGTTGAAAAGAAGGATTTTGGAAGAAGCGCATAAGGGTGCTTTTACTATACATCCGGGATCTTGAAAAATGTACCAAGATTTAAAGAGGGACTATTGGTGGTCCGGAATGAAAAGAGATATTGCGGTGTATGTGTCGGAATGTGCGGTGTGACAACAAGTGAAGATCGAGCACCAAAGGTCGGGTGGCTTGTTGCAACCTTTAGAAATTCTGGTGTGGAAATGGGAGAGTATTTTGATGGACTTCACGGTAGGATTACCCCATGCGCAAAAAGGTTATGATTCGATTTGGGTAATTGTGGATCGGTTAACGAAATCCGCGCATTTCATAGCTGTGAAGACTACCTACAAGGCGAGTCATCTCGCAAGGTTGTTCATTTCGAAGATAGTAAGATTGCATGGTATTCCTACTAGTATCGTTTCAGATAGAGATCCAAAATTTACTTCGATATTTTGGAGAGCTTTTCAACAAGCGATGGGCACGAAGTTATGTTTGAGTGCGTCGAATCATCCGCAAATGGATGGTCAGACGGAACGGACAATACAAACTATGGAAGACATGTTGAGAGCTTGTGTACTTGAAAGTGGGGGAAATTGGATAGAACTTTTGTCGTTGATTGAGTTCTCTTATAATAACAGTTATCATGCAAGTATTGGTATGGCACCTTATGAAGCATTATATGGAAGGAAGTGTAAGACCCCATTGTGTTGGGCGGAGGTTGGTGAAGATAGAATGTTGGGACCCGAGATTGTTCACGAAACTACGAGAAAATTAGGATGATCCGTGATAAGGTCAAACAAGCACAAGATCGTCAGAAAAGCTACGCAGATAACCGTAGGAGACCTTTGGAATTTGATGAGGGCGATCACATGTTTTTGAAAGTTACTCCGAGATTGCGGTTGAAGGGACCGTTTCGGTCGCGGAAGTTAAGTCCGAGGTACGTGGGACCATATCAGATTTTGGAAAGAATTGGTGAAGTAGCCTACAGATTAGCCTTACCACCTTCTTTGTCCGAGATGCACGATGTTTTTCATGTATCTCAGCTTCGGAAAATTTTCCCAGATCCTCTTCAGCCAATTTTACCAGATACAATTGAGATAGAAGCAGATTTGACATTTGAGCCTCAACCGAGTCGTATCACCGGAAGAGAAACTAAAGGGTTAAGGAATAAAGAGATTCTTCTTGTTAAGGTCCAGTGGGATATGACGCATCCGGATGATGCAACTCGGGAATTGGAATCGGAGATGTGGGGGGTCTATCCTCATCTGTTCAGGTAATTGTTTTAAATTCGTGGGCGAATTTCTATTTAAGGGGGGGGATGTAATACCCCGTAAATTATTTTACTCTAGATAATATTAGTTGTGATCAACTGAGTCCTAGTGTGCTCTGAGAAATTATCTGCAGAGATAATTAGGGTAACTGTTGAACTTAGAGTAAATCCAATTAATATTATCTGACTCTGAAATATTTAAGTATTTGAACTTTAGAGACTTTTTGGACAATTAGTAGTATTGCTAATTGATGATATTTTCCCTATATTATTTCTTTCCTTTCATTTTCCAAAGAGAAAGATAGAAAGGATTTTGGAGAGAAAGAAAAGAGAAGGAAAGGAAGAGAAAAGGGGAAAAAAGTCCAAGAGCAAGATCATCAAGAACATCAACAAATCTTCATCAAATCATCTTCCAATCTTCACCATCTTCATCTATTCAAGGTGGGTTCTAGATAGAAACTTAAGTTTTCGGATTAGAAGTGATTTTTAGCTTAAGTTAGGTTTATGAGAAATTGCTTAATTTGGTAATCGATGAAATTTAACGGTTGGAATGTGTTGTAAACTGAGTAGTATAGGCAATATAAGTGTAGAATCATTTATATTTGATTGTGGAATGTTTGGATATGTTTTGGTGGGGTTTTGGACCCATGGGAACTCAGCTGTTACGCTGAAAAACTTTTGAAATTTCCCAGATTCGCACTGCGAATCCCCCAGCGAAGGGGAAATCGTGCACTCGCTGGCTGTTCGCACGGTGAAGGCGAAGGCGAACATTTACTAGAGGTTCGCACTGCGAACTTTACCTTGTTTTTGCTACTGACTTGGTTCGCCAGCTGTTCGCACTGCGAATGGTGCAGCGAACAAGTGTTGGCTAGGCGTTCGCTGGACGCTTCGCACTGCGAATGAAGTAGCGAGCATTCGCTGGCTGCTTCGCAATGCGAACATGACAGATCATCCAACTTGTTTCTTCCATAACTTTTGTATCGTTTATCTGTTGCGAGTGTTCTTGGTATCGTTGTGAAGCTAAGAACATATTCTAGCTAATGGCAGCGATATATATCTGTTTATTGCCCGATTAGATGAATCGGAGGGAACCGTAAATTGGTATAATTGTGGTATGTTGAATTATGCATGTTCCATTATGTGATTGATGATTATATGCCTATGCTCTTATTGTTAAACATGTTTGAATATGTATGCATGTTAAAATATGAATAAGTAGAGTGAGGATCATTACCGTAAGCCATTGTCAAAAAGTATGGAAATGACATAATGATAACGCTCGTGCAGAAGAGGCAGAGGCGTGTGTATAGTAATCATAACCAGTTTATCTTACGGTGTAGTTTCATGAGACTCGAGCACCTCCTCTGAAACGTATGCATAATTACTTGGCAGGTTTGATTCCCGCGTATAGTACGAATGGAGCCTACGGGTAAAGAGACTTGTGACGGTGTACGGACCGTGTGAAGTGACGGATCACGGTGTACGGGCCGATGATCCCGAATCCATTTCGTATGCCAAGTAAATACAAGGATCCATGACTCGAATCGTCTTATAGACGTAGAAGCGGACGGGAACAGGGGATGCCTTGGTACGGTTATTGATTAGCGAGATTCTTGAGTTAACAGGCTCAGGACTTACTTTGGCACTAGTGTGAGTTAACAGGTTCACGAGTGTGAACCCACATATGGCGTGTGTGTAATCAAAGTCATTTCCCTTCCCTTTTGACTTGAGTTAGGATGTTAGAACCTTGTAAAGCCGAGAGGACTATAAGATAGCGAACTCACTGAGATTTGATGTATCTCACCCCACTGTTGTTGTTTACATCACAGGTTCTGCAGGTTCGGCGAAGGGTAAGGACAAGGTTATTTGACTTTCCTTACGGATCGTAGCTTTTGAGATGGCATGGCTTCCGCTATGGCATTTTATTTTGAGATCATTGTATTGATCTATTGGGACATCTTGTATATGTTATGCCATAGACTTTAGAACTTTGTATTTAGGGCATTTAATGTATATAATGTGTTAACTAGGAACTTATGGTATTTCAGTACCAAATACTTGGATCGATATATAATATTTATGCTTTGATGTATGAGTTTTATATATGGGTGTTACAACCGCCTTGCGCACGGGGTAAACCCACCGCGAAATCCATCGAAATACTATTCCATTTCCACACCGGAATTTCTAAAGGTTACTACAAGCCACCCGGCCTTTGGTGCTCGATCTTCACTTGTTGGCACACCGCACATTCTGACACATACACCGCAATATCTCTTTTCATCCCGGACCACCAATAGTCTCTCTTTAGATCTTGGTACATCTTTGAAGATCCCGGATGTATAGTAAAAGCACCCTTATGCGCTTCTTCCAAAATCCTCCTTTTTAACTCTGTGTTATCGGGAACACAAATCCTTTGGTTAAATACAATAACTCCGTCGGTAGCTCGCACAAAACCCGGTTGCACTAACACGTCTTGTAACTTCCCATCTAACCCTTGCTCTTGTTGGATTTCTTCCCGAAGAGTAGAAGTGATATTCAAATTTCCCATAACCACACAATTTGGAGTACAATTAAATTGGAGATTTAGATCTCTAAACTTTTTCATTAAGGCATACTCTAGCATCATCAAGTCGGCACTATGCAAAACTTTCCTGCTCAATGCATCCGCCACCTTGTTCACTCTACCCGGATGGTATTTTAGCTCCAAGTCATAATCTTTCAAATATTCCATCCACCTCCTTTGACGCATGTTCAACTCATTCTCATCAAAGAGGTACTTTAAGCTCTTGTGGTCGCTAAACATCTCAAAACGTACACCATACAAATAGTGACGCCACACTTTCAAAGTAAATACAACTGCCGCCAATTCTAAGTCATGCGTTGGATAATTCTCTTCATGGACTTTCAACTGTCTAGAAGCATAAGCCACTACATGTCCATCTTGCATTAACACACCCCCTAATCCCATCTTCGATGCATCACAATATACCTCATACGACTTGCTAGGATCAGGGATAACCAAAACAGGAGCGGTCGTCAATCTCTCTTTCAAGCTCATGAAACTTTGCTCACAAGCCGAATCCCATTCATACGAATAATCCTTCCGGGTAAGTCTCGTCATCGGTAAAGCCAGTTGGGAAAAGCCTTTAATAAACCTTCTATAATAACCTTCTAGTCCCAAAAAGCTTCTAACTTCAGCCACATTCTTTGGTCTCTCCCAATTTATCACTGCTTCAACTTTTGATGGATCAACCGCTACACCCCCCTGAGATATGACATGTCCAATAAAATTAACCTCCGACATCCAAAACTCACACTTACTTAACTTAGCAAAAAGTTGTCTCTCTTGTAAGATGGATAAAACGATTCTTAGGTGTTCTCCGTGCTCTTGAGGGTCACGAGAATAGATAAGAATGTCATCAATGAAAATCACCACAAGTTGGTCCAAATAAGGTTGAAATATCCGATTCATATAATCCACTAAAACTGCAGGAGCATTCATCACACCGAAAGGCATCACCAAAAATCCATAATGACCGTAACGGGTTCTAAACGCAGTCTTCGGTACATCTGAACTCTTCACCCGACTGCAAATCAATCTTCGAGAACACACAGGCTCCTTTCAATTGATCTAACAGGTCGTCTATCCTTGGCAATGGGTATTTATTCTTGATGGTGACCTTATTCAATTGACGGTAATCGATACACAACTGCATTCCACCATCCTTTTTCTTTACCAACAACACTGGAGCTCCCCAGGGCGAAACACTTGGTCGAACAAAATACTTAGTCAACAACTCTTCCAATTAATCCTTTAATTCTCTTAATTAAAGTGGTGACATCCGATACGGGGAGACGGATATTGGAGCCGTTCCCGGTATCAGGTCAATAGAGAATTCCACTTCCCACTCCGGGGGAAGAGAAGTGATATCCTCGGGAAAAACTTCAGGAAAGTCACAAACTACCGGAATACTCAAAACTTGCCGATTACCACCCTCCTCCTTTGTAAGAATCAAAAGAACGGATTTTTCCTCCTCAAACAAGAAATTAATCATTCCAACTGTACCTTCTAAAATAATAGTTAACACATCCTTCGAAGTAGCTTCAGTAGATGGAATAATGATTAGTTTTTCTTCACACTCGATAAATACCGAATTAGCTGAAAGCCAATCCATTCCTAGAACAACATCCACTTTCTTAAGCGGTAAGCAAATCAAATAAATTTGGAAAACTCTTTCATTCACCGATAAAACACAATTTTCAAACATTAAAGGTGTTTCAACCATCTCATCCATGGCAGTAGTAACCACCATGGGTGGAGACAACGGAATCGCTTGCAACCCAAGCCGCTTTACACATTGCATCGATACAAAAGAGTGTGTAGCCCCACAATCAAATAAAACAAAGCAAGGATTTCCATTCACAAAACACGTACCCGCAATCAAAGAGTTATCACCCTTTGTCTTCCTTGTATCCAAGGTATACACTCGGCTGGTATTCTTTTCTTGCATCTGATTCCTCTTCTGAGGACAATCCCACGATAGGTGGCCCACCTTATTACACTGATAACACCTTATTCCTTCCCAATTACACCTACCAAAATGGTTCTTTCCACAATTACAGCATACCGGAGGCGCACTAGTCCTGGAACTCTGAACTTGTTTCCCCTTGAAAGATTGTTGTCTCGGTCTAAATTGTTGATTCGATCGCCCACGATCACTTTGATTCACCCTACTTAACTCTCCTTCTGCTTGCACCTTCTTTAAGCTATGCTCCGCCACATAACACTGTCGTAACAATTTAGCATAACTAGTAAATTCCCTCTGAGACACACTATGTGAAATTTCGGCCCTTAAACCAAACAGAAACTGATCAATCTTCCACCTCTCATCAGGAGCATACATGGCTTGTCTAGAATAAGCAGTCATAACCTCGAACTTTTCCGCATAAGAAGCCACAGTCAAGTTACCTTGTCTCAATTGTTGAAATTCGAATTCCTTCTGAGACCTTAAGGAACTTGGAAAGTACTTCTCCATAAAAGTTATCTTAAATTGTTCCCATACTTTCGGTACCTCTTGAATTGTCATTAAGGCCGAAGCACTCTCCCACCACCTCATGGCAGGACCCTTCAACAAATGAGAAGCGAAAACAACCTTATTTTCTTCACTGCACTGAACTATCAAGAAAATCCGTTCCATACCGGATATCCATTCATGAGCCTTTACTGGATCTAAACCTCCCTGAAACTCCGGAGGATTCATGCGAATGAAATCCCTAAAGGTTCCCCCTGCAGCTTCAGGAACAACCACTGGAGGATGCACGCCACCAGCCATTTGCTGTACCATTTGTTGTACAAACTGATTCTGTTGTTGCTGCATCTGTTGCATAAATTGATACAAATGAGCATTCTCCTCGCCACCTGGCGGATTTGTCCCTGTTGGAGTAGTTCTCGGTCTACCACGGTTGTTTCGGTGCCGGTCGGCCATGTTCCTAAATGTCATACAGATAGGATTAAGTTGACCAGGCTCAATACCATAAATATAACACGTAAGACCAATGGCGACACAACACATATGAAATGGAAAGAAACACTTATACTATTTCATGGCTAGGTCGAGGATACGACCTTCTCTGATACCAACTGTAACGCCCACATATACATACATACATCGAAGCATATATCATACATGAATAATACGTTTGGTACTGAAATATATACAAGTTCCTAGTTAACACATTACATACATTAAATGCCCTAAATACAAAGTTCTAAAGCCTACGGCATAACATATACAAGATGTCCAAAAAAATACACTAAGAACTAGACCAATACAATGATATTAAAATAAAACGCTATAGCGGAAGCCATGCTATCTCAAAAGCTACGATCCGTAAGGAAAAGTCAAACCACTTTGTCCTTACCCTTCGCCGAACCTGCAGAACCTGTGATGTAAACAACAACAGTGGGGTGAGATACATCAAATCTCAGTGAGTTCACTATCTTATAGTCCTCTCGGCTTTACAAGGTTCTAACATCCTAACTCAAGTCAAAAGGGAAGGGAAGTGACTTTGAGTACACACACGCCATATATGCATTCACACTCGTGAGCCTGTTAACTCACACTAGTACCAAAGTAAGTCCTGAGCCTGTTAACTCAAGAATCTCGCTAATCAATAACCGTACCAAGGCATCCCCTATTCCCGTCCGCTTCTACGTCTAGAAGGCGATTCGAGTCATGGATCCTTGTATTTACTTGGCATACGAAATGGATTCGGGATCATCGGCCCGTACACCATGATCCGTCACTTCACACGGCCCGTACACCGTCACAAGTCTCTTTACCCGTAGGCTCCATTCGTACTATACACGGGAATCAAACCTGTCAAGTAATTATGCATACGTTTCAGAGGAGGTGCTCGAGTCTCATGAAACTACACCGTAAGATAAACTGGTTATGATTACTAGACACACGCCTCGGCCTCTTCTGCACGAGCGTTATCACTATGTCATCTCCACACTTTCTTACATTGTTTTACGGTGATATTCCTCACCCTACCTATTTCGAATTTTAACATGTATACATATTCAAGCATGTTTAACAATAAGAACCTAGGCAAATAGTCATCCATCACACAGTGGAAACACATAATTCCACATATCCCCAATTTTACGAATTTACGGTTCCCTCCGATTTATTTAATCGGGCATCAAAACCAGTATTTCTCCCTTCCATTATATAGAGGATATTCATAGTTTCACAACGATATCAAGAATACTCAAAACGGATAAATGAGTCAAAAGTTATGAGAGAAACAAAACTACATAACCTGCCATGTTCGCTAGGCGAACGTCCCAGCGAGCATTCGCTCCAGCCTTCGCTAGGCGAAGCCCCTGGAAAATGAACAAACAGAACAAAAACAGACATAAAGTTCGCTTCGCGAACTCCCTGGCGAACACTTGCCTCTCCCTTCGCTTCGCGAACAACTCAACGAAGCAAGGCAGAACCAAACAGCACTGAAAAGGCACAAAGTTCACTAGGCGAACGTCGTTGGCGAACATTGGCTGACCTTCACTGCTGGGTTCGCTAGGCGAACCCTCGAAAATCTGTTCGCTGAGACTCGCCCCAGGTTCGCTAGGCGAAGCCTGGAAAACCCAACTTCCCTACAACACTGTTCTTCTCCCAAAATCATTAATTTTCCAAATCAAAACACATCCAAACCTTATTATAACCATCAAAACATAGCATGATCATAACAACAAGAATTTAACAACAATTATATTGCATTTCATCCGTTAAATTCCTGATTTTGACATTTTTACTCATTTCTCACCATTCCAACCTAACTCTAAATCTCATGAAATTCTACATCTAGAGCATCTATCTAGAACCCACCTTAAACAGAGGATGATGATGAAGAAGATGAGATGAAATGATGAAGATTTGATGATGGTTGAAGAATCTTGAGTTCTTGAGCTTTTTCCTCTCCTTTCCTTTCTTTTCTCTCCAACTTCTTCTATCTTTTCCTTTATTTGTTTCTAAGTGGAAAAAGAGTGGAAAAGAATGATATCGTAAGACATCACCAATTGTAATACTACTAATTGCCCAAAAAGTCTCTAAAGTTCCAAATATTAAAATATCTCAGAGTCAGATAATATTAATTACATTTGCTCTGAGCTCAACCATTACTCTGATTATCTTTGCAGATAATTTCTCATAGTACACTGGAACTCAGTTGATCACAACTAATATTATCCAGAGTAATTAAAATACGGGGTATTACATAAGATACAGTCTTTATTAAATTTAATTAAATTTAAATGATCATGAAATAGAATAAAACCAAAAAACTATATAAATATTTGGAAAGGGAATCTCGTGTGAGGTTGTGTGCTTTTTTAGAAAAGGAAATCTGGACTCCAGTGTCTGCTTGTTTATATATGTGTACCAATATTATTCGCACGGGTCCCGTCTAGATTCACATTACACGTTTCAGTGACTATATTGTGATCAATTCATAAATATTCACGTAGTTTTAATTATATACTAATAATATATACTAACTTTTAAGCATTGATTCGTATTTATAATAAATCGTACAATACCAACTTTTAAGCATTGATTCGTATTTATTTAAATTTATAAAAATAATTTTCATGAGTTTAACTCTTAGAAAACAGTTATTGAAGCTGCGTAAATAAATAATTTTTTTAAAAAAAAAAATTAAGTAATTAAAATTATTTTATGACATTTGGATATGTTAAAAAATAGGTAAATTTTTTGTTGCTGAATTATATTGGATATCGATATTTTTAGTGTAAATTATTTTAAAATTTTAATTTATTTTAAAATAAAATAAAATGGTGCGGCAATGAATTATACTATTTAATTGATTGAGGATATCGAAACTCAATTAAATTCAATGGTACCGAATTGATCACCAAAAATATATTTATAAAGTTAAACAAAATTTTAGAAAATAATTTTATAATGTTTGTATAATATACTATACATCTGTACGAAGTTAGATTAGTTAGAAATAAATTTATGAAGTTAATTTCGAAAGATCTTCTATTTACAACTCAACTGTTATTAAAGTTTTATTTTAAGTATATAATTTATTTTATAATTAATATGTAATTAATTCATAAAATGGTTTATCGAGAAAAATGATAGTTCATAAATTTTCTTTTCTTGAGGCAATTGCACGTGTATTTAGTACTAAAATTAAAATAAAACAAAAATAAAAATTTGGAGAAACGTGAAAACCCTAATAAATAATTAGTGGAATAAAATCAAGCAAGGGTGCAATTAGTCGATTCTAACCTTGGAATTAGAACAATTTATATTTATAATCAAAAGGTTAATTGTGGTTTTTCCAGGTACTATTCTAATTATAAACATATATATTTAATTTAATGCATTATAACTTCATCTTAATTCTTAGTAAAAAATTTACAATATCATTTTATTAAATGAATTAAATTTGTTATAATTGTAATCAATTGTATGACTATCTCTATAACGCCTATATATATATATATATATATATATATATATACACATACATCAAAGCATATATCATACATGAATAATACGTTTGGTACTGAAATGTACAAGTTCCTAGTAACACATTATACATATAAATGCCCAAAAAAAAGTCTAATATAACAACTATGGCATGTTATATATACAAGATGTTCAAAAGATAAAACTAAGAACTAGATCACTAATGATCTCAAAATATCCACAACGGAAGCCTTGCCACGCAAAAGATGCGATCCGTAAGGAAAAAGTCAAACCACTTTGTCCTTACCCTTCGCCGAACCTGTAGTACCTGTGATGTAAACAACAATAGTGGGGTGAGATACATCAAATCTCAGTGAGTTCCCTATCTTATAGATTCTCACCTTAGCCTAGCTCAAGTCGGGGAAAAATGAACTAGACCTTGAGTTCAAATATCTCTAACTAGAGAAACCATCGCGTAAGATACAAACGCCAACTAGTTAAGGAATCTTTCCCCGGCCATCCCACCCAAGGAGATTAAACACGGGTCACAGATCCTTAACGTAAATAACTTTCCCCGGCCATCCCTCTCAAAGAGATTAAACACGGGTCACGGTTATCTACTATTGGTATTTTCCCCGACCATCCCACACCAAAGGATTAAACACGGGTCACTAATACCAATCACCACGTAACTTTCCCCGGCTATCCCACACAAGGAGATTAAACACGGGTCACGGTTACTCACCTAATAAATTCTTTCCCCGGCCATCCCACACCAAGGGATTAAACACGGGTCACTAATATTTATTAGGGGAACACACGCTCAATTCGGAGGAGATCACAAAAATCCATCCTCGAGCCTCCCCTCATAACTACTTATCAAGGGTAATCTTTAGTACCGATGTATAAGCATTGTCGCACAATTCCCTAAGTCATTCCATTGTACTAAGATTTCCTCGCTCTACCTATTTCATATTTTACATGCATACATATTCAAACAGGTTTAACAATAAGAGCATAGGCAAATACTTATCAATCGCATAATGGGAACACATAATTCAACATACCACAATTCACTCTAATTCATGGTTCCCTCTGATTTATTTAATCGGGTAATAAACAGATATTTCTCACTTCCCTTAGCTAGAGGATCTTCATAGCTTCACAACGATACCAAGAATACTCACATCGGATAAATGAGTCAAAAGTTATGGAAGAAACAAGTTGAAGGATCTGTCATGTTCGCATTGCGAAGCAGCCAGCGAATGCTCGCTTCCTCATTCGCAGTGCGAAGCTCCCAGCGAATGCCTAGCCAACACTTATTCGCTGCCCCATTCGCAATGCGAATCTCTGGCGAACCAAGTCAGAACCAAAACAAGGTAAAGTTCGCAGTGCGAACCTCTGGCGAATGTTCGCCCTCACCTTCGCCGTGCGAACAGCCAGCGAGTGCACGATTTCTCCTTCGCTAGGGGATTCGCAGTGCAAATCTGGGGAAATACAGAAATTCTACAGCGTACAGCTGAGTTCCCTTGGGTCCAAAACCAAACCAAAACCTACCCACACATCCAACAATCAAATACAAATTATTCTACACTCATATAGCCTATACTACTCAGTTTTTAACACATTTCAACCGTTAAATTCCATCGATTACCAATTTAAGCAATTTCTCATAAAACCTAGCTTAAGCTAAAATCATTTCTAACTCTAGAACTTAAGTTTCTATCTAGAACCCACCTTGGATAGATGATGATGATGAAGATCGGAAGATGATTTGATGAAGATTTGGTGATGATCTTTGGTGATGAGCTTCAAGAGTTTCTTCTCCTTTTCTTTCCCTTCTCCTTCTTTCTCTCCAAAACCCTTTTCTATCTTTTTCTTTCTCCTGTCCTAATAAGGAAAAGGAATGGAAAAGAAATGATATAGTATAATATCATCAACTAGTAACACTACTAATTGCCCAAAAAGTCTCTAAAGTCCCAATACTTAAATATCTCAGAGTCAGATAATATTAATTGGATTTACTCTAAGTTCAACAGTTACTCTAATTATCTTTGCAGATAATTTCTCAGAGTACACTGGGACTCAGTTGATCACAACTAATATTATCCAGAGTAAAATAATTCACGGGGTATTACAATTTCTTTTTGTAGCAAATAATAAAATTTTAAAAAATATTATTTTTAAATATATAGTGATAACTATTTGCACGTGTTTCATTTAAATTCCAAAAAAAATTTGTGTTAGTATTTGTATTAAGTTAACATAATTTTATATAATTGTTCTTATATTTTCATAAATAAAAATATGTATTCATCTAGAATGGTAGAGCATTCCACTACAAATTCATCTTTTAACTCATTAATAAAAAAACCACCAATTCTTTTTTTTTAAACAACAAAATAAAAATTTGTAGTATTAAATAGCAGTGACATAAGTTGTGCCAAAAATTACACACCACCAACAACCCTGATAGAATAGATCTGCATCCAAACTAAACATACAAAACCAAAACCAACCACCCATTTACTACAAACCCAAACAACTGATCCAATATAAATTACAGTCATCTTACTAACTGTATTACAAAGCAATTGACTTCTTATACTTACATTTCCCAAAATAAATAAAGAAATACACATAATGCTTACTTGATCCAACATGTTTAAAAATATAATATTATTGTTTATGAAAATACAATTCAGCTGAATATGAGAAATACATTAATACAAAAATAAGTTAATTATTGACATCAATATAAAAATGCTCTACCATTTCCATTCTTGCAACTATATCCTTCCTGATACAATAGAAGTTCATTTTGTAGAATATTTTAAGTGCAATATCATTCCCATAAAAATATATTGACTCATCAACATAGTCAATCCCATTCTTGCAACTATCCCCGTTCTATCCCTCCATTCAATCGGCCGAGTATCCGGTTGTCTCTCTTAGACATTCAATCTTCTAAAAAAAGGAAATATGTGAAAGGCATTATTGGAGGATTTCTGTGAAGTTAGAGAAAGAAATTAAAATCAAACCCAATAATATCCAAATTCACATAATCTAAATTCCAATTATAGTATGATGTGATTCATTACTTAAAAAAAAGTTAAAACTAATTAAACTTAGACACCACAATACCAACACTCGTTTTCTTCCGGATAATATATTTCATTTCAATGCTTCTGCTTATAAAATCCATTTTCTATTCAATCAAACTCTCTGTAACAACACTGTAATTTGCAGAACAAATATTCAAATCAATTGAAATTAAAATATAAGTTGTAGAACAACTCTGTAACAAAGTACCAAATGAAAAGTAGAATAAATTATTAACATGTAAAGTATAATATGCTCCATCCAAATAATCTAAGTTAGTCAAAAATATGTCAACACAGAAAAAATAACCCAGCAGTCACTTTGAAACCAAACCAACAAAATTTCTAGAAAAAATTCACACTACAACTTGAAAAATAACTCCTTCAAAACATTTTTATTGAGATACGTTAATGATTTGTATAAATTATTTCAATTAGTTGATATTAATTATCAAAATTAATACTATGTCGATGAGAATAACTACCTTTTATGATGGTATAAAAATATTATAAAAAAAGTTATAAAAAAAGGAAATTAAACGTGTAAATTGGATCAAATATATTCTGATGGGATTGTGTACTACAGACATTTTTAGAATTTTTTCTCTGGCAATATTTTTTTCATGTATAAGTATAACTTAAAATCATTGCAACATATCAAACCACAAATCACAAATGCTCAAGAAACATCATACTTCAATCCAACTCCTTCAAAATATTATACCTTATGATGCAACATGAAAAAATGCAGCAAAGAAAGCACCGTATTATCATTCATCTGATATGCTTTAAGTGACTGATCTGCTACCTCTTTTTTTTCATCACCGGATTTAAATTCAGCTAAATAGCCATGATAATCTCCTATCCTACATCCAAACAAACTTTCAAAATAAAAAAATAACACAAAATCAACATCAATTAATTAAACAACCTCAAAAACAAACATACATCTTATAATAGAACACTGTGGACTCAACAATGTTTGTGGAAGGAATAATATGTTCATCCAAGATAATTATAATGTCAATGCAAATGTTGGAAAGCTCAACCTCCACACGATTATGCAAAAACTGATTCAGAGTAAAATCATATTGTTCTGGACTGAGCCGGAGGTATGCTCCTCAGCCGAGCAGGCCCGGCCTACACGTTCTAAGGCGGCCCAACGAAGGCCTCAGTCCAGTTAATGTCGGGCACGTGCCACTTCAGCGGTGTCGGGCACAAACGGCGTTGGGCTTCGGGCAGAGGCGCTGACCCTTCCCCGGAGTTCAACCCTCCTCGACACGAGGACGGTACTCCCCGCGAGGAGTCATCCCCATCTGCAAGCAAGTCCTCCTCGCGAGGACGTGTCTCTCCTCGATATGCAAGACTTCTCCCTACGAGGACACGTTCTCATGTAACTGCCCACTCCCGATGGAATCAGTCTACCCTAATTCCAGAGATCTAGGAGCAGTTACCCCAGGACGAAGACCACGTGCTGGCCTTCACTACGCCACGTAAACCCTGGCAGTTTCTTGGATTCGGCCTGGCAATCCAGCCCAGTGTTAGTGACCGTTGGCCCCGCGCTGGGGGCTCTCTATAAATACCCTCTCACTTGAGAGGGCCAGGTTATGTCCACTTACTTACTCACCTCTGTACTTGCTTTTTCTCTGACAGTTACCTTACTTGAGCGTCGGAGTACCTTGCAGGTACACCCCCCCCCCCCCGGCCGTCTTTCAACCGCACCGGAGCTGAAGCCTAGACGACGTCGTTGGCCGCTAGAAACAGTCTGATCCAGGTACGATCAGTGGCACCGTCTGTGGGAACTTAGGTAACGCTTCACCAAACACTTCACCGCGTCTCGTCGACACCCAAAGACGGAGGCTACCCTAGAAAGCATCTTCCAAGGGAAAAATGAATCTCTCCGAAACTACATCGAGAGATTCAACAAAGAAGCTGTCGAGGTCCATACGGCCGACGACATGAAGAAATATTTAATTCTCCATGGCCTGCGTGCCGGATCTGACTTTGCCAAATCCATAGGCCTCCGTAGACCCCGACGTCTCAAGGACCTTCTTGCTCGAGCTCAGAAGTACATCGAACTCGAGGAGATGGAAGAAGCTCAATTCGCCCTTGAGACGAGACGCAGAGAAGGCCCCCGCGGCCACAAAGATGAAGACTCTTCTCTCCGACGAGGAGGAGAAAGAAAGAAAGAGAACCGCAACCGTGATCCTCGGGAACCACGCGGACCAGCTGGCCGATTCACGGAGTACACCCCACTTAACGCTCCCCGGGCTCGAATCCTCTCTGAATGCCAGAATTCCGAGTTTGTGAAAGGGGGAGTTCGCTTCCCGAAGCCAGCTGCTCCCAAATCGAACGTTGACAAATCAAAGTACTGCAGGTTCCACCGGAGCCACGGACATGTTACCGAAGACTGCATCCATCTCAAGGATGCGATCGAAATTCTGATCAAGGAAGGGCACTTGAAGAAATACACCCAGAAGAGCGATACTCCTCGTCCTAGCTCCCGGGAAGCCCAGAACGTCGAGGAGACGATGCCTCCTCCCGACGAGAGTCACCTTCAGGTCGCCCTCAGTGTCACCCGACCCAAAGATTTCTTTGTCCCCCCAATCATTGAAGGACAAGAAGCAATTCGCAACATGTGGGCGACATTTCCCCACGAGGACCCCGTTACTGCCCATAGCACCTGGGAAAGCTTCCCCAGGGCGATGGTCATCTTCGGGGGAGGACCAGAGAAGCTGTCCGTCGGATCGATCAAGCAGAAATTTGACGAGCTAGAATCCGCGACATCGGCGAAGGCGACCACCCTCGAGAAAGTGCGGGGAAACTCCAACCCCATCACCTTCTACCTCGAGGAACTCCCCGGGGGAGCACCAAATGCCACTATTCCCCTCCTGATCAGGGCGCAGATGGCGAACTTTGACGTTCGAATGATCCTAGTCGACCAGGGGAGTTCGGTCGACATCATGTATGCTCATCTGTTCGGGACCCTTCAGCTCGACGAGAGGCATCTAACCCCGTACGTCGGTTCAGACCTACAGGGGTTCAATGGAACCACCACCAGACCATGGGGATACGTGGAGCTAATGGTTACATTCGGGGCCGAAGACACTGCCCGGCAGGTGAAGATCCGTTTCCTGGTGGTCAAATGCCCGTCCCTTTACAACTGCATCCTCGGGAGGACCACCCTGGCTGAACTTACGGCGGTACCATCAACGGTCCACCTCAAAATGAAGTACTACACGACCAGGGGACGAGTAGTGATGATGCACGGGGACATCGCCGCGGCCAGAAGGTGCTTCGACGCCGCCATCAAAGGCCTGAGTTCCATCGGCCCCAAACCCAAGACCGTGGCCAAGCCACCCCAGGACGCCGAGCAGATACCTCTCCCGCGCGTCAACGCGGTCGAAATCGACAGTAGGTTCCCGGGCGAGCCCGATGAAGATGGGGCAGAGGACCTTGACTTCCAGGCGGAGAACAACGGGCGGCCTCTCTACCCAACGCGCCCCATCCCAGACAGTGACTTTGAGCTCGTGGTACTCGGGGACGATCCAGATCGTAACGTGAAGATTGGCACCGGGATCCCCGACCTGGCAAAGGAGCAGCTGAAAGCATGTCTAAGGGAGAACTCTGACCTCTTCGCGTGGAGCGCGTCCGAGATGCCTGGCCTTGACCCCGAGGTGGCTTGTCATCAGCTCGCAGTAGACCCGGCCGCTAGGGCCATAGCACAACGTAGGCGTAAGC
Organism: Lathyrus tuberosus; assembly: GCA_022829125.1. Classification (NCBI taxonomy): domain Eukaryota; kingdom Viridiplantae; phylum Streptophyta; class Magnoliopsida; order Fabales; family Fabaceae; genus Lathyrus; species Lathyrus tuberosus. Next base: position 775,304 of record JALAZF010000035.1, read on the forward strand.
AGTCTCCCGAAAAAGCGGAGGCTGCTGAAAAAGCTGTAAAAGACCTCCTAGAGGCAAATTTTATTTCGGAGGCCAAATACACGACCTGGTTGTCCAACGTTGTACTTGTTAAAAAGAATAATGGAAAATGGAGAATGTGCGTTGATTATACCGATCTTAACCGGGCTTGCCCGAAAGACTGTTATCCCTTGCCTAACATCGACCAACTGGTCGACAACTCTGCAGGTTACAAACTACTATCCTTCATGGATGCTTACTCGGGATACAATCAAATTCCCATGGACAAGGTCGACAAACAACACACAGATTTCATGACCGCGTCGGGCAACTACTACTACAACGTAATGCCCTTCGGTCTGAAGAACGCCAGTGCGACCTACCAACGGATGATGAACAAGGTTTTTCGGGCTGAAATCGGCGACATGCTCGAGGTCTACATGGACGACATGATCGTCAAATCCGCAGAAGAAGTCGATCACGCCGCGCACCTCAAAAAGGTGTTCGACACGGCGAGGAAATGCCAAATGAGGTTTAACCCTGACAAATGCACCTTCGGCGTTTGGGCAGGTAAGTTCCTCGGGTTTTACCTCACAGAGAGAGGAATCGAGGCCAACCCCGACAAGTGTAGGGCTTTCTCCGAGCTCCCTACACCGGACTCAAAGAAGTCGATACAATCCTTGAACGGGATGCTCTCTGCCCTTTCCCGCTTCGTCGCCAAATCCGCACAGTACGCACTCCCATTTTTCAAACTTATTCGACAAAAAGAGGAGTTTGATTGGAGCGAGGAATGCGAGCAGGCACTCGTCCACTTAAAACAAGTCCTATCACAACCCCCGGTCCTCTCACGGCCTGAGAACGGGGAGACACTCTTCTTGTATATTGCGATCATGAGTGAAGCAGTCAGCGCCGTCCTCATTCGGGAAACCCCAGATGGGCAGAAGCCAGTTTACTTCACGAGCAAAGCCCTCCAGGGCCCTGAGCTCAGATATCAGCAGATTGAGAAAGTCGCCCTGGGCCTCGTCAGCACGGCCAGGAGGCTACGCCACTACTTCCTCGCCCACACCGTCGTCGTAAGGACCGAATAACCTATAAGGCAGCTCCTCGGGCGGCCGGACATGGCGGGGAGGATGCTCAGGTGGTCACTCGAGCTCGTCGAGTTTGACATCCAATACGAAGGGAGGAAAGCCCTGAAGGCACAGGTACTGGCCGACTTCGTAGCAGAGATGACCGTCCCAGAACCTTCGACCAACGGGTCACAGAAATGGACGATCTATGTCAATGGGGCGTCCAGCCCAAAGGGAAGCGGGGCGGCCATCATCCTCAAAAACGAGGAAGGCATCTTGATCAAGGTATCCCTCAAACTGTCCTTCCCGACATCGAACAACCAAACCAAATACGAGGCCTTCCTCGCAGGACTTCGGCTGGCGGAGGACCTCGGCGCCAAGGAGGTCAAACTCTTCACCGATTCCCAGCTCGTGGCCTCGCAAGTCCGAGGAGAGTACCAAGCCAAGAACGACAGCCTCATAGAATACTTGGCCTTGGTAAAAGAAAAGATGAAAAATTTCACCTCCGCGGAAATAACCCACATCCCCCGCGAGCACAATGCCCGAGCAGATGTCTTGTCCAAATTGGCGAGCACAAAGAAGAAAGGTGGGAACAAATCTGTCATACAAGAAGTGTTTTCCCACCCGAGCATCGACAAACCGGCCATGGTTTCGGACATCAACGCCATCGGGGACAGCAACTGCTGGATGACCCTGGTATACGAATACCTCATGACAGGCAAACTGCCCGAAGATCCCAAAGAAGCAGGAATGGTCAAGAGGCGGGCGTACTCGTACACTGTAGTCGAGGATAAGCTATACCGACGAGGGTTCTCTATCCCCCTCCTCAGGTGCGTCGAGGAGACTAAGGTCCCTGGCATCCTCCAAGAAATCCACGAGGGAATCAACGCACAGCACCTCGGTGGCCGCTCGTTAGCTCATAAGGCGCTTCGAGTAGGGTACTACTGGCCCACCATGCAACAAGACGCCAAGGAACACGTCAAGAAGTGCGATAGATGCCAGCGACACGAGGACATGCACCTCGCTTCTCCTAGCGAGCTCAAAATGCTATCCTCCCCGCGGCCGTTCGCATGGTGGGGAATGGACATCCTTGGACCCTTCGTCATAGGATCATATCAAAACAAATACCTCATCGTCGGGGTGGATTACTTCACAAAGTGGATCGAGGCGGAAGCATTGGCCAAAATCACGGCCTTTAACATACTGCATTTTTACAAAAGAAACATCCTCGCCCGGTTCGGCGTGCCTCAAGCCATTGTCACCGACAACGGGACACAATTCACCGACAAGAACTTCCAAGACTTCGTCACCAAACTGGGCACGAAGTAGCACTTCACGTCGGTCGAGCACCCCCAAACAAACGGGCAGGCTGAGGCGGCGAATAGAGTAATCCTCCGAGGATTGAGACGCCGATTAGGCGACGCCAAATAACGGTGGGTCGAGGAGCTACACAGCGTCCTCTGGGCCTACCGAACGACCCCACACTCCACGACCGGGGAGACCCCTTTCCATTTGACCTACGGAACGGAAGCGGTGATCCCCGTGGAGATCAGGGAACCCTCGAGGAGGACAGAAGCCCCCCTCGACGGGGACGCGAATGACGAAGCCTTGAGGGAAGAGCTCGACTTCGTCGAAGAAACACGCTCGGGCGCTTCTCTCTGAGAAGCTTCACTTAAACAAAAAATAATACTACGTTATAACGACAAAGTTATCAAACGTGATTTTCAGGTAGGCACCCTCATCCTACGCAGGAACCAGAAGGACTCGCGAGAAGACAAACTCGCCGCGAACTGGGAGGGCTCGTACCGCGTCCGCGGGAAAACGGGGACAGGAGCATATTTCCTCGAAAATCTGCATGGGGAAGAACTTACTCGACCATGGAATACTGAGAAGCTCAAATAGTACTACAGTTAAGCACTGCCCGCGGCTCACTAGCACCGCGATCACGGGGACACGCTAAGGTACGAGCGCGACACCCTATACAAAACACGATGATCAGAGACCGCGTTGTGTGTGCGCGAGGACCTTTGATCCAACGGGGATACCTCGATCGAGGCCCACCGTCGTTGTACCAATCGGGCAGAACACCCAGCTCGCGATGGGAAGTTCATGCCACGAAGCTAAGACCTCGACCGAGTTCTTAGCCTCGTTAAAGTTCGAAATACGCCTCCAGCCGCCCGACCAGTTCTCCACGCGGTCAGGGACTATCAAGGTCGAGCAAATCCCAAAGTCTTATTACTTAGACAAAAATAAAGTATAACAAATGCACCACACACATTCAAAACCATACAAGCAACAACAATAGCAGATAAACGAAAATACTTAGAAGCGGGCAGAAGCCCAGTGTACAAATATTACAAAAATGTCAAAAAGCCCCTGGCACATTTGCCAGGCACAAATCATTACAAAGAAAATGGCGCGCAGACCAAACGATCAAAAGAACTACACGGCGATCTCATCCTCGACCCGCCTTCCATCTTCCTCCTCCCCTTCCTCTGGAAGATTAAGCTTGTCGTCGACCACACGAAGGAACGGGTTGATTCTGTCGAGCACCAGCGGAACGCCTGGATTCTTAGCGCCGATCTGCTCCACGGCATTCTTAAAGCCTATCTCCAGAGCTTCCAGACTATCTGCCTGAAGCTCCCGAAGTTTGCCAATCAAAGCGGCACGGTCAGTGAGGTTTTTCTCCACGGGAGATTCATTCTCCGCGGGACGGACAGAAGCCTCCAACTCCCCGACCTTTTCCCGAGAGCGGTCAAGCTCCTCTTGAGTCGCCTTTAGGGCAGACTTGACCTCATTCAGCTCGCGGAGGGTGTTGACGTGGTCCTCGCACTCAGCCTGGGCCTTCAGCAGATCAATCGCGACCTTATCCTTATCCTTCTCGAGGGCAGTGTAGTCGTCTTTCAGCTTCTGTAGCTCAGAGGCAGAGGGGGCCCCATCGTTCAATATCAAGGCAGTCTCGAAGACCCGCATCATGGCCTTAAGGTCCTCGATAAGCGCCTCTCTCCTGGCCACCCCGTCCATACCCAGAACTGCCTTCACCTCGGCATCAGCAATGACAGGGGGGTTTCCCCCGAAGAAATTCCGCTGGAGGTGGCAAGTGGGCATCTGAAACTTCTCCAGCGAGACAGGGTCCACGAGATCCACGAGGACAGGCCCCTCGGTCCTTGCTTTCTTGGCAGGGGTGCTCTCCGGAGGAGGGTACTGGCTGCACTGTGGCGAGGAGGAGCCACTCGTCGTCCCAGCCGATGCCACAGTCTGAATAATCTCTCGGACACGGCTCTTGGTACGCTTGGGTGCCCGCTCGGTGGCCAACTTCATGATACGCTCGGTGGCGTTAGACATTTAAGCTGCAAGAGAAAACATGGAAAAAGTTAGCACAAAGAGACAAAGCTAAATGAAGGCCCAAACAGGGCGAGGAGATCCCACCTAAGAACCTCTTGGCCTCGTCGGGAGACTTGCATTCGAGGAGCCCCCGGGTGTTTATATAACGAGCCGTGGTCACAACCCTCCCTTGGGAGTCGCAGAGGTAATTTCTATCCCTACCAACGCACTCTTCCCGGTTGAAACCATGGACATACGCGACCAACGTGGCATACGCCCCCCTGTCATCCTCCGACAGCTCGCTATGCTTCACGACGTAATCCTCCGTACCGAGCACGAAGTGGGCGTCCTCCCACTCCAGGGGACACTTGGACATGAACCTCTCTCCCCCAGATCTGTCGGGCACAATGTCATAGAGCGTACCCACGGATGCGTACGTCGCGGGCATGACATAGTAGAACCTTCTCTTGAAGCCCCTTATTGAGTCCGCGTACGCCTTGAACAACTTCCTGGGTTGTTTGAAAGAAACCCAACTATGTCGCCCGTTGTCCGTTGAACGTTGCAAATGGAAGACGCGGAAGAAGAGCTCGAGGGTGATCCCAATCTGGAGAGAGTCACGGACGATTTCAAACGCCCGCATGAAAGCGAGCGTGTTGGGATGAAGCTGCGACGGCGCCAAGTGCAGACGGTTGAAAACCCCTAGTTGAAAGCTATTGAAGGGGAGGCGAATACCGGCCTCTTTAAAAGCGAACTCATACATGGGAAACCGCAGCCCGCGATAGTTTGAGCAGATGCGATGGTGTGCCCGGGGCTGGTAAACCGTCCACGTGGCCTCCTCTCCTTCGGGGACGTCCTCGACAAAGGCGAAAGCGTCTGCGTCGTCGGTGGAGAAACACGACCCTATATGCAGAAGCTCTTCCCCGACCCACTCGTCTGCCGGACGCACGATCACCTCCCCGGGGATCTGAACGGGTCCATCCACGTCGGGTTCGGTGTCTGCGTAGAGAATTTCCAGAATCCTCGCGGCCATTTTTACCTGAAAAGCATAGGAAATAGGTGAATTTGTTGGTCACGACCAAGTCCACCCTTCCACCGCCGATCAAGTGAAAGGGCTGCGAGCAAGAAAATATTCGGGGACACGGCGAACTGCCCGAGGCCATCACCCCATCCTTTCTCTTTTCGCTCCCCGATCCTCCCATCTCACTTCCCCGTGACATTCATTACGTGTCCTCGGTGTATTCATAAGAGTCCTTGGGACATTCATCTTGTCCTCGGGATGTTCATCCCAAACCACCATCAAAACCCACCGGAACCCTAACGGAGTGATGGGAACGCCCTCAACTTGCCGAAAAACTACTAAAAGAAAGAAAAAAGGAACCGTATGGGATTAAGAGCTTACTTGAGCGGTGGAGGAGAGCGGACTAGGACAGCAAAGATGGCGGTGCACGGCGGTGTACGGCGGCAGAGCAGCAACGGTGACTAGGTGAGATGCGGAGCGAAAAAGGTGGGAACGTGCGAATGGCACGAACTCGCCCCTTTTATAAGCCCCTCACGAGCTTCGAGGAGTCCCTAGGCAATCGATTACGCTACCCTAGGGTAGCCGCCCTATGCAATAATGAGGTGTGACGCGTGGCACACGCTTCCCCAGGCACGACTGTTCATTCCCCAACACGCGTCTCTTCATTCACCTCGGCCTTGACTCCTCGTATCCCCGTGACGTCGCCCTTCGCGGCCAGTCTCAAACGAGCATGCATATTTTTCTCTGCCCAGTTCACCAACTGTTCCTCTCTCGAAGCCCCTTTCCGACCGAGCACGCCTCTGACATAGCCTTGACCCTTAAGTCATCACTCTGACGCCTCAGAGCAACGACTTGGGGGGCTCCTGTTCTGGACTGGGCCGGAGGTACGCTCCTCAGCCGAGCAGGCCCGGCCCACACATTCTAAGGCGGTCCAACAAAGGCCTCAGTCCAGTCAATGTCGGGCACGTGCCACTCCAGCGGTGTCGGGCACAAACGGCGTTGGGCTTTGGGCAGAGGCGTTGAGCCTTCCCTGGAGTTCAACCCTCCTCGACACGAGGACGCTACTCCCCGCGAGGAGTCATCCCCATCCGCAAGCAAGTCCTCCTCGCGAGGACGTGTCTCTCCTCGACACGCAAGACTTCTCCCCGCGAGGACACGTTCTCATGTAACTGCCCACTCCTGATGGAATTGGTCTGCCCTAATTCCGGAGATCTAGGAGCAGTTACCCCAGGGCGAAGACCACGTGCTGGCCTTCACTACGCCACGTAAGTCCTGGCAGTTGCTTAGATTGGGCCTGGCAATCCAGCCCAGTGCTAGTGACCGTTGGCCCCGCGCTGGGGGCTCTCTATAAATACCCTCTCACTTGAGAGGGCCAGGTTACGTGCACTTTCTTACTCACCTTTGTACTTGCTTTTTCTCTGACAGTTACCTTACTTGAGCGTTGGAGTACCTTGCAGGCTCTCTATAATTCACGGGGTATTACAATTTCTTTTTGTAGCAAATAATAAAATTTTAAAAAATATTATTTTTAAATATATAGTGATAACTATTTGCACGTGTTTCATTTAAATTCCAAAAAAAATTTGTGTTAGTATTTGTATTAAGTTAACATAATTTTATATAATTGTTCTTATATTTTCATAAATAAAAATATGTATTCATCTAGAATGGTAGAGCATTCCACTACAAATTCATCTTTTAACTCATTAATAAAAAACCCACCAATTCTTTTTTGTTTAAACAACAAAATAAAAATTTGTAGTATTAAATAGCAGTGACATAAGTTGTGCCAAAAATTACACACCACCAACAACCCTGATAGAATAGATCTGCATCCAAACTAAACATACACAACCAAAACCAACCACCCATTTACTACAAACCCAAACAATTGATCCAATATAAATTACAATCATCTTACTAACTGTATTACAAAGCTATTGACTTCTTATACTTACATTTCCCAAAATAAATAAAGAAATACACATAATGCTTACTTGATCGAACATGTTTAAAAATATAATATTATTGTTTATGAAAATACAATTCAGCTGAATATGAGAAATACATTAATACAAAAATAAGTTAATTATTGACATCAATATAAAAGTTCATTTTGTAGAATATTTCAAGTGCAATATCATTCCCATAAAAATATATTGACTCATCAACATAGTCAATCCCATTCTTGCAACTATCCCCGTTCTATCCCTCCATTCAATCGACCGAGTATCCGGTTGTCTCTCTTAGACATTCAATCTTTTTAAAAAAGGAAATATGTGAAAGGCATTATTGGAGGATTTCTGTGAAGTTAGAGAAAGAAATTAAAATCAAACCCAATAATATCCAAATTCACATAATCTAAATTCCAATTATAGTATGATGTGATTCATTACTTAAAAAAGAGTTAAAACTAATTAAACTTAGACACCACAATACCAACACTCGTTTTCTTCCGGATAATATATTTCATTTCAATGCTTCTGCTTATAAAATCTATTTTCTATTCAATCAAACTCTCTGTAACAACACTGTAATTTGCAGAACAAATATATCAAATCAATTGAAATTAAAATATAAGTTGTAGAACAACTCTGTAACAAAGTACCAAATGAAAAGTAGAAAAAATTATTAACATGTAAAGTATAATATGCTCCATCCAAATAATCTAAGTTAGTCAAAAATATGTCAACACAGAAAAAATAACCCAGCAGTCACTTTGAAACCAAACCAACAAAATTTCTAGAAAAAATTCACACTACAACTTGAAAAATAACTCCTTCAAAACATTTTTATTGAGATACGTTAATGATTTGTATAAATTATTTCAATTAGTTGATATTAATTATCAAAATTAATACTATGTCGATGAGAATAACTACCTTTTATGATGGTATAAAAAGATTATAAAAAAAGTTATAAAAAAAGGAAATTAAACGTGTAAATTGGATCAAATATATTCTGATGGGATTGTGTACTACAGACCTTTTTAGAATTTTTTCACTGGCAATATTTTTTTCATGTATAAGTATAACTTAAAATCATTGCAACATATCAAACCACAAATCACAAATGCTCAAGAAACATCATACTTCAATCCAACTCCTTCAAAATATTATACCTTATGATGCAACATGAAAAAATGCAGCAAAGAAAGCACCTTATTATCATTCACCTGATATGCTTTAAGTGACTGATCTGCTACCTCTTTTTTTTCATCACCGGATTTAAATTCAGCTAAATAGCCATGATAATCTCCTATCACTACAACATTTTTGGCCTACGGCCACGCTAAATTTTTCCACAACTCAAAAACTGTGGCCACATACAAGCTTTGGCCAGTTTGAAACTGTGGCCTTTTCTTCAATTGCCACGGTTACAAAATCACACTAATATTTAAGCCACGGTTAGCAAACTGTAGATATGTTAAGCCACAAAAAAAAAACCACGGAATTATAATTTTCACTTAAAAAATATACCCCGCCAGAATTTCCCTCTCGTTTTTTAGTTTCCCTCTCGATAATTATTTTTTTTTCTATTTTTTTATATTAAAAAAAATTGAAAAAGTAAATTAGGGCACAATTCTCTATCTCAGCTCACTCTCTTTCATTCCTCGTCTGTCTGCGTCTATCTCTCCGTTACTGCCTCCGTCGTGCTTCTTCTCACCATCACCTCTATCTTCGCATGTTTCATCATCTTCCCTCAATCTCCCAACTCTCTCTCTCCACCGCACACCTTTGCTCGCTGGAATACAACTCATTCTCACATGACTTTCTCTCTCGCGCAAGTTCTCGGACCGGAAAAACACGTGTTTCGAATCGCACTAATTGGACTAACACTGGCGGAATTGGAGTGAATATTATAGCAATTGAGCAATGGAATCACGTACCTCTGAAATATTACGACGTGGCGGTTTTGACACGGCGACTTCAAAGGTAACTCCTTATACTTCTCTCCCTCTTCAATCATCTTCCCGAATCAAGGCTGTTGCGCGTGTATGTATTGCTGTTGTTCTTCCACCTTCCTATGCGTATGGTTTTGTTTATGATTTTGTTCTTCAAAAAAAGTGAATTTCTTTTTGGTCCCTCTGCTGCTAATGATGCGTGTTGTTTATGATGAAAATCTCCTTTTTAAATATGAAAGAGAGGTCCGATTTTATAGCCGACGCGAGAGGTAGGGTTTATGCAAGTTATTTTGTTCCAATTTCTACGTTTTGCAATTCCTTTTTCTGTTATATGTGCCTTTGGTACTCTAACTTAGAATATTGTTAGTTGAAACCTAATTTTCTGTTATCTGTTCCTTTTTCTATCATCAGGCACTTGCGTCACGATAAAATCGGTATCGAATGAAGAAACATCAATATCATACGATTGGCTTTCTAAAATCGGTGTCACGATAACTTTGTAGGCATTGCCTTGATTTTATTCACTTTGTCTTTCTTTCTTCTTCAATTTCCTCCCTCTGCTTTGCGTATCCTCGTGTCCTGCTGCTCATAATTTATGTGTTGCTGTTTGTTGTTGATGTAACTGTGTGATGTGTGTTCTTAATTTGCGTGTAATGTTGTATGGTCCTTTTCTGCTATATTACTGCTTGTGGATGATCCTTTTCTTATGCGTGTGAATCCTTCTTTTATAGCCATCTTGAACCTTAGACTGTGTGAAATTGATTTTCCTGCTTAAATGCTGCTAATTGAGATTTGCTTGAAATTCTGAGTTTGGGTCCCTGCTAACTTCTGCTGTAATTTCTTTGTGTTTGAACTGTGCATAATCCTCTGAATTATTTCTTTGGCTTTTGTTTCGGACAGGTTCGGATGGCGTGAATTGTCGGCTTGCAATGCGTGACTTGTGACTTTTGATTCTTTGTCGCATTTGTTTGATCCGGAGGAGATGGGAGGCTCACATCCACAAAGTGTAGGAGATAGTCCACTATACCTGTAACCAATATGTACCCTTAAATTTATGGCGTAGTAGTTTCGTCTTCGAAGGACACAACCAGCTTTGAACCAGGTTGCTGCTCTAGCTCTTGGTACTAGTTATGTTCAATTACTTTGGCAACTGTTTGTGATAAACATGCTTTCTTTTGCACCAGTTTCTATTAAATACACCTGCTTGGATATTGCAGGATGATTTCACTGCGAGGAAGTTGATGCTTTCACTACAGGGATAATAAACTCAAGGAATATACCTAGAGTAACTTCAAGTATTGTGACCATGGCTTGGGTTTGAACCTGTTTTAGTCACTGCGTGATCGGGTAAACTTTCGGGAGATGGCAGATTTAGGTTGCTTTACAACCGGAAGTAATGCGTGTTTATCCTCAACACGGTATGTAAATAAGAATTTTCTCTTGGCAAATTAAATGATATCTTTCTGATATCACTCCAATGTTTATCAACTTTTCTTGGCATCTTTATCAATTTTGTGAATGTTAGCAATTCTCTTCAATTCTTCAACTTGCCTAATAGTCTTCATTATGTGATATTGTTGTTGCAGGTTGTGGAATCAAAAGAGTGTTGGCAAGGTGTGTTGGAATTGGTTTCGGTGGCTTCTTCGCCTTTCCTCTTGGTGATTCGGTTTAGGATTTTCTTAGTTATTTGATATGTATGTTTCGGATTCGAAGTAATTTGGTCTGTTATGTGATGGAGATTTGAAGGTTGTTGGGGGATTTTGTTGAAATTGAATTTCAAATTAGAATTTTGTTTCTACTGTACCTTTTTGTTTATGTGAAAAAGGATTGATAGAAAGTAGTGTTTGCAGATAATAATTTTGCAGAATTTTTCAGTGCATGTATTGTGCACTTGTTTGCACTGATTTCACGAAAGGTATTTATCAGGCTTTGCATCGGATAACAGATAACGAAACTCTAATTTAGAATATTCTAAATTAGAGTACCAAAGGCACAAATAACATTGGTCCCTTTTTCTGTCATCAGGAACTTGTTTGCACCCTAATTTTCTGTTATCTGTTCCTTTTTCCGTTTTGCAAGTTGATTCACATTTTTTGGTACTCTGACAGGCATAAATGGGTGCTCTATGAAGGGAACTGAGAGCCATGATGTTGTCAAGGGTATTCCTATTGAGAGAATGATGATTGAGACAGATTCACCATACTGTGAAATAAAGAACACTCACGCCGGAATGGGTTTTGTTAAATCTAAATGGTCTTCTAAGAAGAAAGAGAAGTATGATCAAGAGTGCATTGTCAAAGGCCGCAATGAACCTTGTTTAGTTAGGTAATTGGTATGGTTTCACTTACCAATGTGTAACTATTACTTCAATAAATATCTCCTTATTGTTAATCTATTGCCTTCATTTTCTTAAAAGACTATCCTAGAAATATGTCTGATTGACAGTAATTTTCCAGGCAAGTTCTTGAGGTGGTTACTGGCTGTAAAGGCATCAATGACATGGTTGCAAGAATGGTGAGTGATGAGTCCATTATAGACGCCTCGTGACACTTTATGGTTTAATTTGCATATGTTATTGAATCAGTGACTCAGACAGAACTTGAGATTAGGATATCAACAACCCACCGCTAATGAAAGAATTGTTTTGTGGATATCAACAATCGGTAATTACACTCTTTTATCACAAGAAATATTTTGTTGCATATGTAGGGAAATCTCATGATAATTTGTTTTATTATCTCATTATCAGGTTAATAAAATATTTTTGGAGAACAAATTCGATGCCGTCATGCACTTTGCTGCTGTTGCATACGTAGGGGAATACTGAACGTGCTTTTCGGTGTTGTATGTATGTTATTCTTTGTGATTTTGTATGATAAGTGTGATAATGATTCAGATCGTGTGGCTTAGATTATATTACATGCTTTTAGATCTATTCATTTCTCATCTTTTTCAGTATTTCAAAGTTACTCTCTCAGATCTTTCTAGTATCATAAGGTTCCATGTATTTTTTTAGTTTTTACATAATTTAAAAATTATTGATTAACATATGATATACTAGTGTATTGTTGAATGGATAGTGATCGCCTGCAGGTAGTTTTCAACTGTATGTGATCTTAGTTGCTCAAAAACTTTATGCAAAAGAAAAATAGGATTGAAATTTAAAAATGATGGAATATTATTTTTAAGGATGCATATACTTTAAGGATACATAATATAATTTACACTTCTTCAATTTGTAGTTCTGTGATGACTATGCCTAACAAGAAGGCCACTCAAAATGATCGAATTAGCGACTTACCTAGTAATGTCATTGATGCTATCCTAGGAAACTTGAAAATCTGAGACCAAGTTAGGACTAGTATTTTGTCAACAAAGTGGAGGTATATGTGGACTTCAGCCCCACATCTTTGTTTTGATGACGACTTTCATCAAAGGTTTCTGCATCTAAGTGTTGTACAGATAATCTCATAGATTTGTTGTTTGTATGCATAGATCATAGATGCAGATCTCATTCCTTCCATGCTACTAACAAACTCATTCAGCTCTTTAGAGTATTTGAAATTGGATGACTTGAATTTCAATGATAAAGGAGACATTTTGTATTTTGTCAGTGTTCTCAAAAGTGCTCCTAGCTTGATTGAACTTGTTATTATGGTGAACATGAAAACCTATTCTTCTTAGCTTTTAGCTTGTTTCTTGTTGTATTTTGACTCTTTAATTTTTATACTTCAGAATTACGAATACTATGCTGGTACCATTTGAACTCATTTGTAAAGAGTGACTTTATTTGATGGATGAAATCATCTGTTCCCATTTGAACTGCAGTACTTTATTTTCGCGTGCTAAAACTTGGTTCTTCTTCTGCAGGTGTGGGACTTTATCTTTTCATGTGCTTGGCTGGTAAGGAATCAACCTTACAGCCTCCACACTAGCTCCCCTGCCGAGTTTACCTTCATTTGTAAAGAGTGACTTAAATGTGGAACAGCAAAGTTGTCTTATGGCATTATTTCTGGGCTCATGTTTCTGACAGCCGCATTCGACAAGGTTTCAATGAAGCTAAAACAAGGATTTGATTCAGGCGAAGAACAAATACGAAGAACCACTGCAGGTAAGTCTCGTACGAAGAGAAGAGAATTGATTCATAAAAACGCATCTTTTTAATAGTCTTCGAAACTTTCAATTCTTGTTCCTCTTGGGATTTATTGGAAATTCTGAGTTCGGATCCCTGTGACTTCTGCTTCAATTTCTTTGTGTTTGAACTGTGCATAAACATCTGAATCATTTCTTTGGCTTTTATTTTGGACAGGTTCGCGGCAGATTGTCGGCTTGCAATGTGTGACTTGTGGCTTGGGTTTGAACTTGCTTTAGTCATTGCGTGATCGGGTAAATTTCTGGGAGATGGCAGATTTAGGTTGCTCTATAACTGGAAGTAATGCGTGTCCATCCTCAACACGGTATGTAAGCAAGGATTTCTTTTGGAAAATTAAATGCCATCTTTCTGATATCACTCCAATGTTTATCAACTTTTCTTGGCATCAACTTTGTGAATGTTAGCAATTCTTTTCAATTCTTCAACTTACTTAATAGTCTTCATTATGTGATATTATTGTTGCAGGCTGTGGAATCAAGAGTGTTGGCAAGGTGTGCTAGAATTGGTTTCGGTGGCTTCTTCGCCTTTCCTCTTGGTGATTCGGTTTAAGATTTCTTAGTAATTTGGTCTATTGTGGATGATGGTTGTTATTATGTGATGGAGATTTGAAGGTTGTTATTATGTAATGGAAACTTGTGTCTGAAATCCATTTAGACTAATTTGGAAACTTAATGAAGGTGCTTGATTTGAATGGGACATGAAACTTGTGATTCTTGCCTTACAGATGATGGAAACTTGGTATTTATGTCTTGACAAAATTGATTTCACCTTTCTGCTGAATTCTGTCTAACCGTGTGATAACCCTTCCACTTTGAGTCGAACATGCTTGTGTGTTTTTAGGAAAGAATTTAAACCGGTTTGTGATATTTGATCATGCGTTTCAGCTTGTATTTATTTGGAGAAAGTTGAATGGTGTAAAACCATGAGCAAAATATAGCCACAGTTTTAATTAGTGGGCATAAATTAAAACCCTATACATTAAATAAGAACCGTGGCAAGATTTGGCCACTGTTAAGAACTGCGGCGCATGATAAACCGCGACCTTAACCTAAATACCTAAACTGTGGCCTATTCAAGCCACGGATGTATATAAAACGTGGAACAAACACAAAAACCGCGGCTTATTCTTTAGGCCACGGCTGCATATCCCACAGTCGCTTATTTGTGGCCAAACCGTGGCGAAAGCTTTCAACCACGGTTATTTTACATATAACCGCAGTTTTCTGTCTGTAGCGGATGAAATTTTTTTTTGTAGTGTATCCTACATCCAAAAAAACTTTCAAAATTAAAAAATAACACAAAATCAACATCAATTAATTAAACAACCTCAAAAACAAACATACATCTTATAATAGAACATAGTGGACTCAACAATGTTTGTGGAAGGAATAATATGTTCATCCAAGATAATTATAATGTCATTGCAAATGTTGGAAAGCTCAACCTCCACACGATTATGCAAAAACTGATTCAGAGTAAAATCATACCTACGTTGTTTGTTTCGTCATTTCGTAACATTTGCAGGATGCAAATAATGTATCAATTGAATCTTGAGAATGTGGATCACCCCCATTATAATTTCAAATCAAGCTTCATTCATCTTCTTAAACCATAACTGTTAAAAAACTCGCAAACAACCACCAAAAACAATAGAATTTATAGCAGACAAAAATTAATAGCAATTTATACAATCCAAACTAACCAGCAAATATACATCATACTCTGAACAAATTTGAAACGAAACTTATACGAAATTGAATTTGACGGCAGATAAACATCATATTTAGAACTCAACGTGCAAAAACTTAACCAATACTCAAACTAAATGAAACTTACCAGGATTTAAACAAAGTTTATCAGAAGAGATGACATTCGGAGCCACGCTCGTAACTACCGAATTCAGAACAACTGTTGTAAGTTTATAGCAAGTTGCTATTAAATATGCACACATTCATTGTATATGTAGATTCTAATGTCAAACAACATATGCAAGTGGAGGAAAATGAATGTGTACCTCTACGGTTAGTCTCATAACAGTTTTTCCAAATCACTCTCACCATCTTACCAACACTATATACATGCAAAAGTAATTTGGTAGTGAATTGGTGGTAATAGTTTCATAAATAAAAAATGAGGAAACTGTTAAGTGAATTTTTTTCATATCAGCTCTTAGTATCTCAAAAAAAAAAACATTACAAACATCCTCAAGTCCGATTACAGCATCTTTGATATTCGTTGACACGAAAACATGAAAAAAAGTGAAAGAAACATGAAAAATAAAGAGCAATAAATCAATAGAAAGTAATTGAGCAACATAAAATCAGTAAAGCAAAAGAGATACCTTTCATATTTAAATGGTCGGAGATGGAGATCAGAAAGGGTTTTTCGATAACGTTTATCCGGTCTAAAGGATATTTGGTTCTCTAAATAGGGTATGAGGAGATAAGCAAGAAAATAGCTTTGATTTCTCCATTGGAGGTGGTGATGTCGTAGATAGGGTGGAGAAAGGGGCGGCGGCGATCTAGGGTTATGGGACAAAGAGAGAACACGGAAGATGGTTCAGAGAGAGAAGATGGTTATTGGAATAAGATTGAATTTTGAAAAAAGGAATAGTTACCCGTGCTTAATTGTAGTTACCCGTGCAAGTTTTCAACTTCCAAGTTCCGTTTCATTCTACAATAAAATCTAAAACAAAATTAAGAGATAACCTTTATTTTTTTTAATTGAAAAACGAAGTAAAAAAATACATGAATGCCACATCAGCCACATTTATTGTGAGATGCATAAGATTAGAAATAGTTTTCAAAAGACTAATATGACCCTGGAATAAGAAAAGTTTAAGTTGTTAAGCCAAGGATTAATTTAGGTAATTCCATGTACTATTTTTTTAATAGATAGAAGATATTGACTAACAACCAGAGGATGAAAATCAATACATAGACTTTTATGGTGCAATAACAAATGTCATCAACAATATACTATATCCAAATTTTAATTTTAGCAAAAAAATCAATCTTTTTACACCAACCTATATTATCATACATAAAACCATACCTATCAAACAAATACCACAAAAAATAAAAACAACATTATTATTACTCAATAAAACAATACTTTTTTTTCTTTTCTTTTAATTCATAATAAAACAATATTCTAATTAAAACTAAAAAAAATAAAGAAAAAAAAATAATAGTGCTGAAAAAAATAAAATAAAAAAACAAATTAAACTAAAATGCAAAAAAGTTTAAAATTAAAAAAAAAAAACAAGAGAAAGTTTTTATAATGGATGTTGTCGTTTGTAAATGAAGATGACATACTATGTAAGAGAGGTTGTAGAGATTTGGTGTATATGAAATGTGTTGTATGATGACTGGATATGAGGTGTTGGTTTTAGGTGAGTGAAGGTGAAATGTTAGTGTACTCAGTATATTGAAAAAATGAAAAAGTAAGGTAACGCTTTTTCACTGAGATATCAACCACTTGTTTTTTTTCTTTTGGTTTTTTCTTCTAACTTCAAATGAGATGACCGATTGAAAGGTGTGGGTGGCGTTTTGGTATGCTCACTGATTGGTTTTTTAATTCGTTTGTTCCGCTCTAACTCAACAACATCGTTTATCATTTACGGGAGATGGTTAGGGTTTTTATATTTAGAATTCCACAAATACCATTTGGAGTGTTATTTAGAGACAAAATAAATTAAAAATAAAATAACTAAATAGAATTCAAACAATTTTAATAATTAAAATCAAATAAAAAAAATCAAGATTAATTCTATTTAATTATTTAAGATATTTTAGCACAAAAAAAAAGACTCAAAATGAATAAAAGTCGGGCGCAAAAGTGTTCAAAAATATAAAATGACTGCACTAAAATGATCAGCGTGAAATAAACTTCTCGGAAACATACAGGTTTTGATCAAATTTTGAAATAAAAATCGATCGGTTAAAATGCTCAGACTGGTCAAAATGCGACCGAAAAAAATGGTCGAAAAAATAAAACGAGCATGTCAAGTTAAACTATGCGAACCGTAGATTAATAAAATTGACGTCTACAAGCTCAATTTTGAAATTTTCCGCCCGCTAATTTCACGTACACTTGAGGATCAGATTGACCAGTCTGTCTATAAATCCATAAAATTATTTTTATTGACATTTTAGGCATTATGCAACATGAAATGCATGTTATGATATGCAGATGATGCGAATGTCATGATGTATATATTGATTTATTAAATTAGGGACAAAATTGGGGTATGACAGCGGATATTATGGGGCGTGAAGTTCTTTGTCGCCTTGCCTGCCCTTTTGAACGTAATCTTGTCTTTTATGGGTGAGGCATAATTACTCTTCTTCTAGTGATGTGAGCCTTTGGATTTGGGAACACGCTCTCTGACATCGCATGCCTTCTTTTCAGTGTTGCTCTCCTCGCTCTTTATGTAACATTCTGCTCGGGTAACCATTTTTGCCAACAAAAGCAATGGTTTTTGGGCGAGCGATTCATGAAAGTGTCTTGCCTTGAGTCCATTATGGAATGCCCCCACAAACATTTCTTGGTTCGGTGGGACGACCTTGATGGTGGTCTCGTTAAAGCGTGAAAGGTCATCCCTCAATGACTCTGATGGATCCTCGCGTATACTAAATAGGCTGATGGTGGACATTTTCCTGTGGCGAGTGGCGGCGAACTGGTGCACTAGCTTTTTTACCAGCTCTTGATAGTTGTTTATTATGGCATGGGGTAAAGCCATATACCATCGAAGGGTGGCGTCTCTGAAGATGTCATATGGAAGCTTACATTTTAGATAGTCAAGCACTCCTATGATGGCCATCTACATGTTGATGGAGGTGACACATTTGTATGGGTCACTACACCCATCGAACTTGGGCAATGAGGGAGGCTTGAAGCCCTCCAGGACAGGTGTCCCTTATATCTCGTCTGAGAGTGGTTGGGGGTCCAACTGTTCCATCTCCTTCGGGGGATTGGAATCATGTTGGTGTTGTCTGATGTTATGGACGTTGTCTTCCAATGTTTGTTTATAGAGGTGTAATTCGTCCATGGCAACACACATCTCCGCTAGAGGGTCAACATCACCATTGTCGTGGTAACTTCTGACGTATTGGATGAAGCTCTCGTGTTAATTATGGTTGAAAGTGGATAATTATATGAGTGAGGGATAAGAACGTGAAAGGTGATGGTGATGAAGAGGGTGTGACCCAGATTAGTTTTACTGGAGCCCCATAGTGGGCACCACTATACTGGTAAAAAAGTACATTTGTGTGTGTTCTTCCTGCAAGGGCGGGGGGACTCAGAGGCCTTAGAAGATTGATGACAGTCGTCATTACGTGATTTTTACAAGAAAATTAGAATGAAATTGGAAGATTAATGAGAAAAAGCCATGCCAGAGTGAGAAGAATTGAGCAAAAATCTATCACAAGGAAGAATTGAAGACTTGGTGAAAATATTGAAGAAAAATGAAGAAAACAAGCATTTAGCCCCTGGATTTCTCGTGTGTACGATGCAATAGCATCGTGACGCGATGACACGCTTTTGGTGACACACAGAATTGTTGTTTAAAGGCCTTTTTGCTAACTTTTTGGGAGTTATGAAACCAAGAGGTAAAGTGACAACTCGGAATATTCAAGAGGAAAATTTTGAGAGCATTATAGTTGTAACAGCCCGATTATGATTATCTCCATTTTGTGCTAATTTGTATTATTTTGTTGAGTCTTTTATTTAATTTGGGTGATAATAAAGTTATTGTGAAATTGGTGTTTTAATCTGATATGTTGGCGTGTTATATTATTTTACCGTTTTTGAGAGTTTGCGGTGAATATTAGATTGGAGGGTATTTTAGATATTTCACATTTAATGATAGTTAGTTAGTTAGTAGATATTTTGAGAAAATATAAAGAAATAGAAAGAAAGAAAAGTATAAGAAAGAAAAAGAATAGAAATAGAAAGTTAGAGGTGAGAAAGAGAGAAAAACAGAATTTTGAGAGAAAAAGGAGAAAAGAGAAGAGCAAAGAGAAAAGTGTGGAAAATCACCAAGATCAATCTTTCGGAGTCGATTTAATCGGGTAAGGGTGTGAAATATTGTTATCCTAACTATGTGTATGATTATGTATGTGTTTTGTGTTGATGTTTGGGTTGGTTTTCCATATGTTTCCGTTTATGCCGTATTTGACGAAATCGATAGAAACCGATGTTTTTACGGTCGAAAAGTCGTATAAATACATGTGTTAGTTGGTTATATGTATGTGAGCTGCTGTTTAAAGTTTCATGAAGTTTGGTTATGTTTCGGTTAGTTTTCTGTATGTTTCCGTTGTCGTTTCCATTTAGGTCGAATCGTAGGAAATCGATAGAAACCGATGTTTTCACGGTTAGAATTCGAAATAAATTACGTAGTTGTATCGAGTAAGGTTAGGTCGTCGTATAGCGTGTTTTTTATTCGATTTGGTGATGTTTGAAAATTCTGGTTTTTGAAAGGTTGAAATTTAATCGAAAGATCGAACGTCGTAGAAATTTCGTTTATGTGTTCTAAATTGTTCTTATGTATTTGGTGGTTGCGCGTATATGTTTGTTTCGGTGAAAATGTTCGATTTAGTCGAGTTTCGGGCATTCCGGAAAAGTTACAGCAAGTGTGTAAATTGAGAAATCTGATTTTTTGAGAAAAACAGGGCTATGAATCGATACATAACAGATATGTATCGATACGAAATGGTTTATGTATCGATACATAACCCTTATGCGTCGATACATACTGAAGAAATTTGAGAAAACAGCATTTTCACTACAGCATGCATCGACACATGCGTGCTATGTATCGATACATGTGGCCTCTATGCGTCGATACATAAGCCTATGTATCGATACATACTGTGCTGAATCAGAAAATTCTGGTTTGTCGGGGAAACTTCGGAAATTCATAACTCTTGAACCGTAAGTCGGTTTTAACCCCCGTTCAAAGCGTTGGGAAGCTAACGAGATGTTATTTCTAGGAAAAATGGTTTTGAGGTCTAAACCTGGTCCAATTGGAACAGTATTTTCGAACCGTTTCGTAGTGTCGGGCCTCCGGTTTATGTTTTTGCGTTATTTTGAAATATACATATCTTCTTCGTTGTTTATCGGATTTAAGTGTTCTTTATATCGAATCGAAGCTGTGGATGAGTACTTTTTGATGATGATGGAAAATATTATTTTTAGCCGACTTTTAACCGACTTTTCTGGTAAACCGTAAATTGAATTGTTTGGTTATGTGTGAAAACGTTTGGTTGCCGTTTGGCACAATTGATGTGAATGTATGTGGATTGTGTGTGATGAATGCATGACTATATTGTGAATATGTATGCATGTCAAGAGTGTCATGAGTCATGTTGTATGTGAAGCATCATGATTGCATTCTTGCATTGTGGGGTTCTAAGATGAATCCGTTGTAACGTCGTAAGTCTTTTGAGAGGTGGGAGCGATGATTACAAACGATTGTAAGCCTTTTGAGAGGTGGGAGCAATCGGATTGTAAGCCTTTTGAGAGGTGGGGGCAATCCATAAACATTGTAAGCCTTTTGAGAGGTGGTAGTAATGGGTGAACATCGTATGCCCGACGGGGAGTTACACTAAGTAACGAGCGATGGTTCCAATAAGTTCTTCAATTGAACTTGAGATGAAATGAGTCGGTACCGCATTGCATTTGCATAGAGTCGTGAGTCGGTCTCTATGATTTGCATTGATCATCCTTGTATTTGTGTATGGGTGAATGAACATGAATATATGTGTTTATGTTGAATGATAAGCATTGTGATGAATATGCTTGGTTTTGTATATAATATATATATATATATATATATATATATATATATATATATATATATATATATATATATATATATATATATATGCCTTGCGATGTATATTGAATGGGATGTGATGAATTGTGATAAGAATTGTATCATTGTAATGATGCATTGAAGAATGAATATAATATGTATGTTTATGTGGAATGGTAGAATGGTGAGAATGTGTTATGTGTATACTTTTGTGTTGAGATATATGATTATATGCATCGTTATTATGATAATATTTCTCACCCTTCTGCTGTTTTATGATGCTCTACGAGGCATTGCAGATTAGGTATCTGGTGGTCTTTTGTGAAGTGTGTCTTCATCCCTTTTTGGTCGGTTGGCTCTGATATGTAGCACCGGGTAGCTAGGACGTTTTGATCTTATTGTGATACATTTGCATATGTATCTTACTGATGAATTTGTGTATATAAACATGATGTATATATATATATGTTGATGTATATATGTGGTTGTTATTCAATATTTTAGATGTTTCCGCTTTTATTCTAAATATTGAGATGTGGGTATAAGGACTGAGATCCTTTGTTGTTTGAAAGTTACCCCACTGTTGCATATCTTTGTGAGCAGGTGTTATACGTGTTTAATTTCAAGCATAATGTGACATACCTTTTTATGCCGTGTTTACAATTATACTCTGATGAAATTTCCAATACGTGCCTAAATGATTTATTTGATTATTTGAGGGTATAGAAAGGGGGTGTTACAATAGTCACTAGAGAACTTAAATGAATCACAGTACTTTATCCTAGGTTCCATAGCCTTCTTTAATTTATTTTTATAAGTTGTTTCTTTTGAATTAACACTTGTGGAACACCTATTTTAACTCTGAATTAGCCTAAGGAATTAGGGAATTATTGTTTAGGTTAGTGAACTGTACACCAAAGAATTGGGTGCATTGGTTTTGTTAGTTCGCAGTAAGATAAAAACTTAATTTCAATTCAACAAGTACATACATAATCAATAGGTAAAATAAGGGGATTCGATGTAAAAGACCTAATTTCCTTTCTCATCTTGAAATTTATTCTCTTAGTTTTCTCGTTCTTGTTTTGGAACCAAATAAAATCAAACCCCCTCATTGATATTATTTTAATTCGCACATAATTACTTTGTTAAATTATAATCCTCGTGAAGATGATTTTTTTTTAATTATTACTTCAACACAATCGCTACACTTGCCGAGAAGTCATCATAGGTATATAACAATTTTTGGTGGTTAGGATTTGCCTAAGACAGCGAGAAACCCTATATGGAGGTGTTTTACGGTGGCTTTAGGAGTCCTGCTCACTTGAGGTGAAAGGATCTATATACAGTGGATATGTTTGTGGTAAGCGTTTAAGGGATATGATCAATATGCATTATGATATAGCTAAGCTCTATGCTTATGGTGTAATTATCTACTTCTCCTCCCCTTAGGGAGGAATATTTATAGAGACCATTTGGGTCTAGAGTTGAGTAGCCCCGAGTGGTGACAACCGCTTCCCCCTAATCAAGAGAAGTTATTGACCAACTATCCTTCAAGAATTAATGAAATACTCCTTCTCCTTTGACTAATGTTCGTACACATCATCAATATCCCAGGTGAGTCTTCAAGATATAACATGTGTGATACACCCTTGGGTGAGGGCGCCCTAGTTTAAAACCTTCACAAATATAACACTACAGATACTATCATCATTATTTTTAGCAAAAACCAAGAATGAAAGCAAAACATCAGAGTTTGAAGAGAAGAATATGATAATAGATAGAAGAACATCATTGAAGGTGAAGAGTGAAAACACCCTTCAACTCTAGAGTTGGATCTTTTCCCATCAACCTTTTATGGGTAATATATTTATTACTTTATTTGTCTTTTCTACTTTAATCATGAGTGGCTAAACCCCATTTTTTGGAGATGAGTAACTGATTTTGAGAATAACATTGCATTCTTAACTGATATTTGTCAATTGAATAACTATTATTATGTTTTTTATATAATATTCATGCTTAAGGAATTGTATTGTTTGGCCAATAATTTAATGGACATGTCTACATCACTATATTTTGTCAAATGGATGTCTATTTTCAGTATTCTCTATCAACAAAAAGTACATGTCAAACCATATAGTTGTATTTCAACTATGTCCAACAAAATACATTTGGAAATTCGACTTACTATTTATATGGTTAGTTACATTTTTTTTCATTAAGATTATATAAATTATTATTATTAAATCGAAGTTGACTTTTTCACATTACAGTCAAAATACTTTCTGAATTTTGGTTTGAACCAAATCTGTAGAAGACAACAACCATGGTAAACTAACTGCCATGATATTCATTTTGTCAATAGTTTGCTCTAATTGAAGTTCATCCAAAACTACCACACTATCGGCTCTAAGAAAAGGTATTACTTAGAATTTTTCAACATTATTGCTTCATGTTTCAGTTTATATATGAAGCATCAATGTATGATGATGAAACTTGTGAAATTTTATTGCCAATAATGACTTCCAAATTTATATATGAAGCATCAATATTATTGCCAAAAACCACTTCCCGATTTTGAAAGATTTTGTATTGTTGCATTCCTAGCCTTTGTATGTGTTTAATATTTGTTGCATTCCAGATTTTGAAATATTTCATATATTTGCATTCCTGAACCATGGTTGTATAAAGCATCAGTATAGAATGGATTTATACATCTTTTGTATAATTAAATCGTGCCATTTTCCTTTTTCGCATTGCATCTAAAAAATCTTCCAGAATTGACAGTAATTTTTATGGTTGCACTTGAGTATAATATTGCCTACCTATGTATCGAATGAATTTATTCATCTTTTGTACCATTAAGTTGTGTCATTCTTTGTGTGTATGACAAAATTGACAGTAATTTCACAGTGCATCTTTGCCTTTCTATGTTTTTAAGTTTTTGCAATATGGAAGGAATTCCTTATACATTGTCACATTATTCATAAATTTTGTATAAAAATAGCATGACTATACAATGAAAGAAATCAAATTTTCATGCATTAAATTATGCTATGTTCCTTTTGTTAGGTTGTCTTACAAAACAGATTATAGATTTTCATGCATTTTGTAGTGGAACATTATACCTTATGATAAATGGTGATGCTTAAGCGTGTTGACGTATGTTTCTATATTTCGACATATGTGTTGAGATGAGAATCAGATAACAAGCTATTAATTAACTTGCATCACATTTCTTTGAATTCACCACCGACTTTGATTTATCCAAAGGAAAGGTTCAAGATCGAGAAAATCCTAAAGGGGGGAGATCTAAGGTTCAGGGGTTGGTTATACAAAGGGAAGGTATTAGCACACTAAGTATCTGTAGTACTCTATAGGAACCTCTTGTTTGTATTTGTGTTATGTTATGTTTGCTTGCTAAGATATCTATGCTAAGGTAAAGACCTGGGGGTATGTACACTAAGTTTGCTTGTATGGACGTCGCATCTTGTGCCTACGTATCTGACTAAAGAATCAGAGCAACTGTAGTTCACCGTAATTAGGGGTGAGGAACCATTGACTATGGCCAAATTTCCAAGGCGAATGAGTATGAGCTCATGTAGAGTTTAAGAAACTCTCTAATTCTAAGTTGTAGGGGAGAAATTGAGTACTCAACATGATGAGTCTCACATAAAGTTTAACAAAACTCTAACCTAATTCTAAGTTGATAAGGTTGAATGGCTTATGAGGCCAAGGTGATAATGAGCTATCTATGACTATGAGGTCAATAGAGAGACTTTTCTACGACTATGAGGTCAAAGAAAGATGACTATGAGGTCAAGGTAAGATGGCTATGAGGCCAAGATGAGATCCTATGACTATGAGGTCAAAGGAGAATGGCTATGACTATGAGGTCAAAGCTTACCTATGACTATGAGGTCGAAGGTTTAAAGATAACCTTATGACTATGAGGTCAAGAGGGAATCCTATGACTATGAGGTCAAGGAAGATAGGTACCAATGACTATGAGGTCAAAGGTTGCCTATGACTACGAGGTCAAAGGTGGTAATGAGCTTTCTATGACTTTGAGGTCAATAGAGAGACTTTTCTATGACTATGAGGCCAAGAGAGAAGGGCTATGACTATAAGGTCAAAGGAGAATCATGTGACTATGAGGTCAAGGAGGGAGGTGGCCATGACTATGAGGTCAAGGCTAGAATCCTACGACTATGAGGTCAAGGGATAATAATGATCTATCTATGACTTTGAGGTCAATAGAGAGACTTTTCTATGACTACGAGGTCAATAGAGGATTTTTCCATGACTATGAGGTCAATGGAGGGTGGCTATGACTATGAGGTCTAAGCTTGCCTATGACTATGAGGTCAAAGGTTAGAGGTAGCTCTATAACTATGAGGTCAAGAGGGAATCCTATGACTATGAGGTCAAGGAAGAAGTGTCTCTATGACTATGAGGTCAAGAGGTAATCCTATGACTATGAGGTCAAGGAAGGGTGGCCATGACTATGAGGTCAAAGCTTGCCTATGACTATGAGGTCAAAGGTTAAAGATGGCCTATGACTATGAGGCCATGAGAGATTCCTATGACTATGAGGTCAAAGGTTAAAGATGTAGCCAATGACTATGAGGTCAAGGGCTACCTATGACTATGAGGTCAAAGGTTAAAGATGCAACTCTATGACTATGAGGCCATGAGAGATTCTTATGACTATGAGGTCAAAGGTTAAAGATGTTGCCAATGACTATGAGGTCAAGGGCTACCTATGACTATGAGGTCAAAGGTTAAAGATGTAACTCTATGACTATGAGGCCAAGAGAGATTCCTATGACTATGAGGTCAAAGGTTAAAGATGTTGCCGATGACTATGAGGTCAAGGGCTACCTATGACTATGAGGTCAAAGGTTAAAGATGTAACTCTATGACTATGAGGCCATGAGAGATTTCTATGACTATGAGGTCAAAGGTTAAAGATGTTGCCAATGACTATGACGTCAAGGGCTACCTATTGTCGCACCTCGAAAAAATTGCTTCATCGAAGACATG
Organism: Lathyrus tuberosus; assembly: GCA_022829125.1. Lineage (NCBI taxonomy): Eukaryota > Viridiplantae > Streptophyta > Magnoliopsida > Fabales > Fabaceae > Lathyrus > Lathyrus tuberosus. The sequence goes on from JALAZF010000035.1 coordinate 801,632, forward strand.
ACCCTTCGCGCGAAAGGCGCGGAAAACGGTTCGACAAAGTCGCCTTCGAACTTTATTTATCCCAAAGGAGGGAAAGGAAAATATCGAGAAAACCTTTAAGGAGGGATAAGAACATGGTCGTCGCAACCACATTCCGGGTTCGGGAGTCGGTTACGTGAGGGGAAGGTACGCGCACCCCCTCACATTCGTTGTACTCAACGGGAACCTCTTGATTCGAATCGCGGTGCTCGTTAGCTAAGTTTATCTGTTTTCTTCTCTATGATAAATGCAAAACGGTAATATAAAAGGGAAGGGTGCTAAGGGAAATGGGGTGGTTTGAGGATAAGGTGCTCGGCAAGATCATCATGACCTCGGGCCTACGTATGCTCATTCGGACGAGAATGAGAAATCAGAGCAATCGTAGTTTGCCCTCTTTGAGCAGAGACAACATTTGTTTCGCCCTCTTTCTTTTTGAATCCATTGAAGGGCTTCTTGACTGCAGACTGACTGCTAGAACCTCCTTGGATCTTTCCGCTCTTCAGACCTTCTTCAATTCTCTCACCGACAATTACCAAATCAGATAATCCAGCAGAAACATTACCAATCAGCTTTTCATAGTATTGGCCTTGCAAAGTACCCATGAAGATGTCAATCAGTTCACGATCAACAAGAGGTGGATGCACCCTTGCAGCTAGCTCTCTCCAGCGTTGCGCGTACTCCTTAAAGGATTCGTTGTCCTTTTGAACCATACTCTGAAGTTGAGTACGACTCGGAGCAAGGTCAGTGTTGTACTTGTATTGCTTGACAAATGCATCAGCTAGATCATCCCAAGTGTGCACATTGCTACGCTCCAGCTGCATATACCATTCGAGTGATGCCCCAGACAGACTGTCTTGGAAGCAATGGATCATCAATTTTTCATCTTTGGCATGGGCAACCATCTTGCGGCAGTACATCCTTATATGCATGTGGGGACGACTGAGGCCTTTGTACTTCGGGAATTCCTATACTTTAAACTTGGGAGGAATGACAACATCTGGCACCAAGCACATATCCAGAGCATTTAGAGATTTTGAGTTGCGCCCCTCCATGACTCGGAGTTTCTCAGCTAGATCACGGAACATCTTGATGGCTTCAGAATCCTGAGCAGCAGTAGGATTGACAATTGGGATAGCGGCATGATAGTTCTGTACCTCATCATACTGATCTATCAGATTCTCTTCAGCATGAGGAATATGAATCTGAGTGACAACAGGTTGGGCTTGCGGAATAGCACCAACAGTAACTCCAGATGTTGGAAGTGGTTGAGATGTGGCAGGAGCGAAGTCCATTGGTATCATAAGTGATGGGGTTGGGAACAGGAATAGAGAGCCTTGAGGTAGATGCTTGAACTGGCACAGTGTTGTGGGCAGCAGCGGCTTCACGCAATTCTTCTTCCTTTCTGGCCATCATGATGGCTTCGAGAATCTGGTCAATCTTTCCTTTGATAGAGTCCAACTCTTCTCTGAAGGCGGCTTGCTCTTGTTGAATCTGCTCCATCATTCGTCTAGTATTAGCTCGAGTTGCGTACTGGTGTCGAGGAATCAGCTTGATTTACTGGAGAGGGAAGGAAGTTAAAGTGAGATTCTGAGGTTGAAAATGCAATGCAAGATGTATAACAGATGCAATGCAATGCAATGATATGAGATATAATGCAAGATGCAAGATCCAGGATCGCAGATCACAGGCTTCAAACAGTTCTGAGGTCGGCCGGAGAAACGGGTCAAGAACCACAACTAGGATCAAGAAAGCCCACAGGTAGGTTTCTAAAATAGGTAGGTGCCTAGAGTTATGGATATATTTCAAAAACATTATAACCAAGACGAAGAGACATCCGACTATAATATCCTCGAAATAATATCGTCTAGGTGAGGTCTTCATTTCTTCCCCACGAGAAAGATTCCTCGGAGGCGTCCACTACACAACCATTGACACACAGGTTCTAAATAGGGTTCTCATAATCCTAGATCAAGGTCAAAAATATTACTGTCAGGAAGTAATACATTCGAGGGATCTCATCTGATTGGGGTGTTCGCATTAACTCACATAGAATTAACGCTACCAACCACCATGGAGAAATGGGTTAATGGTCCTTGGGATCAACGATTCAGGCTCGAAAACATTATCATCGTGACGAAGTAACATCAAAACGATAACATTTCCAAGGGAATCTACTCCAAGCGGGGTTTTCGCTTCAACTCACGCGGAAGAGACCACGCAAGCCTACACTACACAACCACCATCCTAATCCTAGGGTTATACTCAGACTCGGGTGTAGAGCCATCTCACAAAGTTCCCAATATCAGAACAACCCAACAATGCCACAAAAGGTAACACAAGTAAATAAGCAAACGAATAAACGAGAAGAAAATAAATAAACAAAGCTAAAGAGCTAGCGATTCGAATCAAGATAGGCTCGACTCTCTCTTGCATGGAGCAAATACTTCCCCAGCAGAGTCGCCAGCTGTCGCACCTCAAAAAAATCGCTTCATCGAAGACACGACCCTTCGCGCGAAAGGCGCGGAAAACAGTTCGACAAAGTCGCCACCAAACTTTATTTATCCCAAAAGGAGGGAAAGGAAAATATCGAGAAAACCTTTAAAGAGGGATAAGAACATGGTCGTCGCAACCACATTCTGGGTTCGGGAGTCAGTTACGTGAGGGGAAGGTACGCACACCCCCTCACGTCCGTTGTACTCAACGGGAACCTCTTGATTCGAATCGCGATGCTCGTTAGCTAAGTTTATCTATTTTCTTCTCTATGATAAATTCAAAACGGTAAGATAAAAGGGAAGGATGCTAAGGGGAATGGGGTGGTTTGAGGATAGGGTGCTCGGCAAGATCATCGCGACCTCGGGCCTACGTATGCTCATTCGGACGAGAATGAGAAATCAGAGCAATCGTAGTTCGACTACGGGAAGGGATAGAGGGAAGACGGAAGATGGAGGGAAGGTAGTGTAGACGTAAATGGGGGAAAAAGAAAAAGTGTGCTCGCCAAGATCATCGCAATCTTGTGTCTACGTATCTTTACTCGGACGAGAATAAAGAATCAAAGCGGTCGTAGTTCGTGGTACGCCCACGAAACAAGGGAAGTTGTTTTGTTTTTTAAAAGAGAGGCGTCAATTGCTCACACACGAGTAAGAGAACTCGCACCCAAACAATCGAAGAGAGATCAAAGACTTGAACCCCCATTTTTCACCTTGAAGAGTTTCAATAGTTATTAATCGTTTTGAGGTTTATTGTGAAAATCCGCTTGATGTTGGATCAATGGTTTATTGTATGCGCTTGGTTATTTTGAAAAGGGTTTGATTTGTTAAAAGAAGAGGCGTCGATTGCTCACACACGAGTAAGAGAACTCGCACCCAAACAATCGAAGGAAGATCAAAGACTTGAACCCCCATTTTTCACCTTAAAAGAGTTGCGATAGTTGTTAGTTATTTTTGAATTTTATTATGAAAGCCCGCTTGACGTTGGATCAAGGGTTTATTTGTATGAAAAGAGTTTGATTTGGAAAAGAGTTTGGTTAGAGGTTGGTTTGAAAATGGGCTCGACGACGAATCAAGAGTTTGGTTGAAAAGGGTTTGTTTGAAAATGGCTCGACGACGAATCGAGGGTTTGGTTGAAAATGAGTTTGTTTGAAAATGGCTCGACGACGAATCGAGGATTAGTTTTGAAAATGGGTTGTCTATGCTAGTCCCTAGGGGTGCTCCTAGTAAACAAACCACGATCAAAAGAAAACTAAATGCATACATCGGAATGGGAGAGGGGTACATGTAAATTACAAGGGATGACATGAAATAAAGGTCTCGTTGTAAGGTAGCCCAAGAGAAAGTCGTGTGTGTGTGAAGTGTCCTAAACTAAACCTCGAACCAAAGTTGTCAAGCAAATGATCATAACCAACAGTCCATTAATTAGTTTTTTAGGTTTCGATAATTGTTAATGTTTTTTGATTAATGGTGAACAAATGAAGTGGTTATATAAATATGAATATGATATGTACAATGACTAATATGAACAAGATAATAAAGATGAACAAGATATAATATTGACATAAAATAAAATTGGTCTCGTCTTAATCGGATTTAATCGAGAAGTCGATAATCAACGATCTTTGACTTTCATGGACCAAAAGTGACAATAAAAGAATATAAATCGAAATAGACATAAAAATCGAAAAACTAAGAAAGGTCTCATCTTTACTAAGATTTAAATCGAAAAATCGATAATCTTTAGTATTTGATTCTCATTGACCCAAAAATGAATAAAAGTGGTAGAAATAAAATCGAAAATGACAAGAAAAAGAATAAAGGTCTCACCTTTATCGAGATTAAGTCGAGAAATCGACAAATCGTCGATGTTTTGGTTTTCATTGACCCAAAATAAGTGAATAAGAATAAAATAATGACATAAGTTGAAATAAATAAATAAATAGGCCTCATATATATCAAAATTCCAATGGTTTGAAAAAACCAATTAAACCATGAGTATTGCTAGATCATTGGCCCATAAATTGAAATGAGAATCGAAAAGAGAAATTAAAGAATTATGAAAATCATACAAAATAGTAAAAAAAAACAACATCTTCAAAGAACTTCTAAAATATAAAATGATATAAAAATATTAAAGAAAAAGTAAGAAGAAGGGGGGTGTATAACATGAATTTGGATGGTGACGTGAAAAATGAATGGGCTACAAATGAAGCCCATCAAAAGCTCGGTTGACCAAGACATCCTTATCAGCAAAAATTCAAACAAATTGAAACCCAACAAGAACAGATATAGTTCACGGTTAGGCAACGTCATCAACATCACCAACTTCTTCTTTTTTAACACAGAAACAAATCAAATGAAAAATCCAACAAAGAACAACACGCACACGGAACACACACATCAGATCACGTTTCGACCTTCTTCGCCGCGAATCTTGTTCGGCTCTGTCTCAATCGTTTATTCCTTCAATCCATTTAGTTTTTTCGCTCGCGGTGATCTTAACCCAGGTTTGATTTGATTCTTGCTTCTTTTCGTTGTGATTTGGGGTTTTATGTTCAATCTTCTTCTCTCCTTCTTTTTCGGTTTCTGGTTCTACCTTTTTTTGGTTATGGGTTGAATGGTTGAAATGGATTTGGGATCTTGGATGAAGGTTGTTATTGGTTTGTTAGAAAACTGAAGGAGGTTGGAAGAGATTTATGCAGAGATTTTATGGCTACAGTTGGGTAGAAGAAGAAGGTTTGGGTGAGTAGTGAAGATTGGAGAAGAGGTTTGGTTAGTGAATGGTTTGAAACGAAGGTGAGGTTCTGGGTTTATGAAGAAGAAGAGGGGTGTGGTTCATTTTGTTGCTGTTGAAGGTTAAGGTGAAAAGAGGAAGATTTTTTTTGAAGGTTTTATGCGTAACAGAATGGTTGGTTGTTGTTATTGATGAGGTTTTGGAAAGGGATCGAAGGAGAAGAAAGTTGGGGGGAAATTTTAGCAGAAAAAATTTGAGGGAGGTCGGGTTATTCGTTCGCTGAGGAAGAAGAAAAAGATTTTAGGTTTGGTTCAAAGGATTGAGGTTGTGTGTTTGGAGATGAGGGCGAGTTGAAAAGTTGAAGGTGGGTTTTAGTTGTTGAAGCTTGAAGGTTTTATGGGTGAGTCATGGCGGCTAGGGCTTCTCCAATGGGGTTGAGAAGGGTTATGTTATATAGAGGAAGAGGTGAGTATTTGAGGAAGAAATTGTTGTCTAGAAAAAGTGTGTTGCTGCTGCGTTTTACGGTTTTTGAATTATGTGTTGCGTTGCCGTTTTTTTTTGTCGTACAAAGTGTGACGTGGTTTTGTTGTTTTGCGCAGGGTGAAAGTTTGTGAGGTTGTGTGATATGAGGTTTTGCTGAAAAGTTGGAACGGTTTTACAAGTTGTGATGTAGGTTGTGTGTGAAAATCATGTGGGGTCAGTTTGGAATTAAAACTTGCAGGGAATTGTGTGGTGTGGTGTGTTCATTTTGCGATGATGTAGCTAGGCTTGGAATTCATGAGCTTCAAATTTTCTTATTGAATTGGTTTGTGCAGAGTCATATTGAATCATGGTGTCACTTTTATTGTTGCAGTTGGTGCGAAGTATTGTGTGGATTGGCAAAGTTGTTGTTGGTATGAGCTGGTGCGAACTTGTCTTATGCAGCAGAGTGGTGTCGCGTGTGGAGCTTCATGCTATTCTTTTTTTGTAATTTGGAAATTTGATAATGGGCATGAAAATATAACTTTGTAAATGGACCCCTTTTTTTTAACATTTTTGTGTAAATGAACATATGGGCTTTGCAATTGTAGAATTTTAGTAACAATTTGGTGAAATGAATTGCAATGGTATTTTGGATAGAAATTGGACATGGATGAATAAACAGATATAAAAATGGGTATTTAAAAAAATAAAAAGGAATAAAAGATGGATTTATGGATGAAATGGATAACAAAAAGGATATGGTTTAATTGGTTTTAAATGGATAAAAAAAGATAAAGATGGAAATAGGTATTGATAATATTAACAATGGATATAGATATTGTGGATAAAATATACTTGAAATGGATTATGGACGAATTGTTATCAAGAAATTCAAATGAATAAATCTCGGTCTCAGAAACTCTGAATCACAAATCAGCCCTGATGAACTTCGCTGTGGAAACCCTGATTGAAAAATGAACCAGTCATTGATGATCCTCAATCATTAAAGCACTTGACTTTGCACAGCCTGATAACCTGACACACACACAAACGACTCGAATATGTATAAACCCTAATGAAAGCCTCAATCACACGTCATCTGAATTAGTGCACCATGGTCTTGAAAAGAAAGCAGCATTTTTTTTTGGATTTTCTGAATGATGGTTAGTGGATGGATGTACAGATGACAATTATACATAGGTAGGACAAATTTGAGGTATGACACCTATGACTATGAGGTCAAGGTGAAGATGCGCTTTTTATAACTTTGAGGTCAATAGAGAGACTTTTCTTTGGAAGGAAGTGGGAAGATAACATCTTGTGAACAAGAGTTACAGTGAGGTTGAAGTATAATGAAACATATGAGTTCAAGAATTCCAGAACAGTAAACATTTATCAATATAGGAAATGAATTTCCAAGTATGATTATGGTAAATAAGGATAAGTGATCACATGAATATGACAAGTATGGCAGAGAAGGCATTCTCACAGTTTGAAAACAAAGACATTTAGAGTCCTGCAACTTAGCAACAGAGGCCAGAAAAACACAGACAACACTCTCATGATAAGGCCTTGCTCAAGATCAGGAAGCAATTCTCAAATAACATTTCACAAGTTACAGAATATTCCAAAGAAAATCCTTTAACGTCTTTAAGAAAAAAAGTAGTTGATTTTCTTTACAGAAATGTCTAAGAATTAAAAATAAGTTATGCACATTTTATTGTTTTTGAAATCCTTAGAAAATAAAATATTTGTGAAATAAAACAAGTGGAATAAAAAAGAAAAGAAATAAAAAGAATTACACAGTGTGGCACTCGCCACAGTGCCACACTAAACTACATGGCAGGTGCCACTAGTGGGGTTTTTTCATGTGGCCATCACTATTCTTCTAGTGTGGTAGGCGCCATAGTCACCACACCACTAGTGGCTTGCGCCACACTCATCATATCACTAGTGGCTTGCGCCACACTCACCCATGGCAGGCGCCATGTGGTTTTTTGTAGTGTGTGCTATATTTTTTTTTTGTGTTAATGGTGTGGTGAGCGCCACCTAAGCATGTTATTTTTCAGCATGGCGAGTGCCACTATAAGTCTTTTCTGTTCAGTTTTCTTTTATACAAACACGAATCCATTTCATAATTCCTCAGACAAATCCACACATTTATGATTTATGATTGGCAACATTTATCACAAAATCAGACAACAACAAGATAATAACCAGATAACAAATATGATAACATGATAACAATATGAAGCAAAATGATCATGGTATTTTAAAAAAATAGAGTGAAACAGAGTGTGATACCTAGTGGAGAAAGTCCACTGCTTCTTCACAGGTATAAGTTTCTGGAAATGGTGGATGAGCTTCTCCTTCCTTCAAAGATCAACTGCTACAGAGCTAACCCTTCTTTCCTTTGGTTTCTCAGAAAGAATCACAAGTTACTGGTGGTTAGGATATTGGGTGTTTGATGGTTTGAAGTATTTACAGAGGGAATGAAAATGGTAAATTTCTTGCAAGTTTTGAAGATTACTTGCAGAACTAAGAAATGGAGAGGTGGAGAGATTTTGGAGAGAGTTTTCTTGTATCTTTCTCGGTATTTTTTGTGTGTGTTGAACAAAGGAGAAATTGTCTCCTTTTATAGGAAAAACAAATTGGTCTGGGTATTGGAGACATAGTGGACAAAAGCTTTATCTATAGGGGAAAAATTAGGGTTTTCATGGCACATCCTTTAGCCTTTGATCTCAGTCAACCTTGGAGATCACTACGCTTCATTTGCTGAACAATGCAGCGGAGGATATGGTGCAGGTCTGTTACTTTCATCCTTCAATGTTCATTCCAAAAACTCTTTTATTGTGTCATAAGAGAGAAAGTGAAAAGAGGCAATAGTTGGAATTGAGGATTAAGGATTTCTGAACATGAATACAAATTTCTTATGCTGAGCCATTTTATTTCATTAATCCAATATGGTGTCCAAGAGCCCTTTTGGCTATGTCAGGAGAGAGTGAGCTCAAAGAGGTAGTGTTTAGTGACTTCACAAGAAATGCCTTACAAGCAAGGTATCTTCAGATTTTTTCAAACAATAACAAGAGGCACATGAAATGAATTAAGTGCATAATGCCTTGTTACTAAACCATACGTGAACACCATTTTAAATTCTCATAACTTTATGGCCTTTGATTCAAATGACAGAATTTTGGATCCAATGGAATTTTTGAAATAAATCACATGTCCATGAAAAAAGAAAATGTCACAGGAACAAACTTAGGAAATCCTAAGTTACAAAATTTAATCCTTCCATGACACCAATTTTGAGATTTTGCACTTTGGTGAATATTTATCCAAATAAAAAATTCTTGCACTCAAGAGAAAGTTTTTCAAGACTCATAGGTGGACTCCAAGGATGTTCATTAACACATGGAATGATGTCTCAAGACTTGGGAGCACACTTTGCTTGACATGAAAGGCAATGATTGACTTGTCTTGATAAAACACTGGATTTCTTGTTTGAAGAAGACTTCTTGGATGCATGTAGATTCAAATGGTTGCATTTGGGGCCAAAAGATGTCTTAGGGAGACCTTGTCCTCTTTATGTGAACCCTATCTTCCACAATAAAAATAAACAACTTGCAAAATGAAATGGTTAGTTAACGATGTACACATGATTGAGGTCTAAATGTAAGTGCGAGATAATATGATATCTAAGGGGTAAAATTTGGGGTACAATAATATGCATGTGTAAAGGAAGCATTTAGAGTACATCTTAAGCAACTCAGACATAATTTTTATTTACTGCCAATAAGTTGAATTATTATAAAATCATTTTCGACAGGAAAATCATTGATTCTATATTACATTATCTGCATTTCAATTTTGATACTGTTATATTTATTACATTGTCTGCATTTCAATTCAAAATTTCTTATTTTTTATAATCTTATTTTGAAATGAAATGTTTATCATCGATTAATTTATACGTTGAGACTTACTCGTGCGGACGCACGGGTCTTCTACTAGTTTTGAGAATAACATTGCATTCTTAACTGATATTTGTCAATTGAATAACTATTATTATGTTGTTTATATAATATTCATGCTTAAGGAATTTTATTGTTTGGCCAATAATTTAAAATGATTTGTTGTTTACTTTGTGAAACAAAGTGAAATATTTAAAAGCTTTGAATTAGATATTCTAGTTGACCGCAACTTAGGGATAAAGACCGAACTACGAAACTCTTATATTTCTGCTGTTAATAAGAAGATTTCTTAACACACCACCCAACCTTCTTAGGCACCATGCGTGCTTACAAAAATACCCCTATGTTCCGGATGTGCAAATTCGGATGCACCGTTTTTTTTTAATTTTTCAGTTTTTTCCGGATGTGCACATCCAGACAAAATTCGTATTTACAAATCCGGAATAAATCCTGATGCAGAACACCAAAAATCCAACAATGTTTCTCACATTCATAAAATAAAATCAGGATTACATTCAGAAATTCGCCATTACATCGACATAAATTTAAATATTACAAGATCAATAGCCAGGTGAACGCTTGCACATCTCTAAGATGTCATCGACCGTTCTTCGGATTTTGACGGTCGCCTCGAACTCGAGCGGGAATCGTTCTTCGTAACCGAAAAAAGTTTACCACATCGCTCTAACATCGTCTTGATTCTTGAGCTCAACAAGGCTGTAAGCAACGTTCCCTTCGTTGTCAACCGAAGGTGAACGATACTGAAGCTTTGCAACCTTCAGTTTGTCTCCGTAAGGTAGGAGATATTTGATGTCGTCAATGATCTTGCCGATGGAGATGTCCCTCGTTAGCTTAAACGTGTGATCGCGTGTTTTACCGTCGGTGTAGGAGACACTTGCGACATACCAACGGAACTTGATTTCAAACAATTGAGACATTTTGAGTTTGTGTGAAAGATATCAAATGAAACCCCTAATTTATAGAAAACTTAGTTTAAAGTAATTTCTGCCTAAGTTCGTTCCGGATGTGCAGATCCGGAAAAACCCTACAAATATTGGTTCCGGATGTACACATCCGGACATTTCCCGGATCTGCAAATCAGAATATTTTACTGGTATAGTTTTCAAACAGAATTGCCTATGTTATGCAGCCAATTGGAATGCTTTCATTGGAATAAAATTCATAAGTGCATTAACAAGGCATATGAATAAAAATTCAATATATTTCACTTCAAAAATGTACATTTTGCGTACGATTATACAAAAGAGTTAAAACAAAAGTCTCCGTCTAAATCTATCGGAGCTTGACCTTTCGACTTTTCCGCATTTGATGTCTTTTCAATTGCGTTCAATCTTTCGAATTCAAGCATCCTTTTAATAAAACTATCCGGCCACGACTCGGCAATTGCGGTTTCATGCGTCGTTCATTGTGGTGATTTAGCTAGTATGGGGCATCCGGGTTTCAAGATAACTTGTAAAAATGTCTTGATTTTGCAAGCCATCTGAATCACATCATGCGATCATTTGGATTGGACGATGGTGCGGTGTGGAGTGGAAAAAAGGTTTCCGAAAAACCATACCGCATCAAGTCAATACACACCATATCATACGTGCATGCGATAAGATGACCCATCTCGGGGAAGCTCATCCATTTCGATACCGGGGTCGGACCACTCAACCACAGAACAAGTGACTCGTAAACCTTGTCGTATTTTTCTTGATTTTCATACAGACGCAAGTATGCTTCTTTATGCGTCTCCAACTCTAGGATAAGTTGATGACAGACAAGAGCATGGCCTTCCTCTCCTTTACCGAGTAGAGCCGACACAGCTCGGTAATCGCAATTACCATCCCCTACAACATCGATGATACCGTCGATATGCTTGTGCATAAAAAACGGCATCTCGTCGATAGCGTAACTTGTTTTTTTACAAAAAAGTAGATTGATAATGTGAGCAATGTAGTGGATGAAGTTGAATATTTACCTGAAATTCAATCTTCTCTTGCTCCCTTTGATTTGTTGCACCAAAAAGTTGAAGTTTTTGAGTGAGAAATGGTATTGATGAAGTAGGGTTTTTTGGGTTGGTGGGTGTGGAAGAAGAAAGGTTGAGAATGGGAAGGGGGAGTGATCATGCAGGTTCAAATATATCAGCAATTATTCCGGATCTGCATATCCAGAGGCATTTCGCATATGCACATCCGGAACAATTTTTTTTAAGGTCACGGTGCGTCCGGATGTGCACATCCAGAATCAGGAGGCATAAGTGAAATTTCACGCGGTGTCTAAGAAAGTTGGGTGGTGTATTAAGAAATTGCCATTAATAATGTGTGTCCTTAGATTGTAACTTTCCAAGAGATTGAGAAGTTTGTCTAAGGTGATAAAAGTTTAATTGCTAAGAGATTATGATTAAACAATCTTGAGAATGAATAACAACATACAATAAGATATTTAATTGATAAGGTCAAATAAATAATACAAAAGGAAATCCAAAATTAGCCTCATCTTTGACATCTTTTATTGTTAAATTTTTCAACTTTTTATACGATTTTCTCACACACAAACAAACCTTAAAAAAATTGTTCAGCACATAACATGTTGAATATAATAAAATAATATTTGTAGTCTCTGTGATCGATATTTGTATAAAGTTTCTATGTCTAAAACTTTAGGAATAATAGGTGCTTTACTTGAAGTAATATGTTGGATTAAGTATAAGTGAGATTCCATTAAATAAAAATGTAGAGTACTTAGCAAGAAAAATAATCAAAATGCAAGTAGATTCTCCATTACTTTAATGATTAAAATCCTAACATCTAGAAAAAATATTTCCCCATTTTGGTGAAATTTAGAATCAAACCTTAAACTAAAGAAAGGTAAAAAAAATAGAAAACAAGGTACATATCTTTGTAGAAGCCTGATGAATTGACATTGAGTACGATAGACTACGCACGCACACATATACACATAATGAATATCATATGTTTGTTATCATGTTGTAGTGAACTACCATTTTCCAAAAGATTAACTAGATTTATGTTTTCATCTCCATCACTATCAAAGTTATGAATCATATCAATCAACTCTAGGATACCTACGAATCCTCGTGGAGCTGAAAGGTTACCTCCTAGAATTATCGAATCTCAATCAGATTTGTATCTTCGTCGGTTATGGGGTCTACCATATCGTGTATCCAGGGTAAGCAACTTAGATATCTTAAGCTTGTGGTTCTATTCGAGAGTTCTTTGCACTAGTTTTTGGCTTAAACTCCTTGCCTTAAGGCAAGGGGCCTTAGCTTGTGTGGGGATTTCTCTTGGTTTCAGTTTTGGTCTGTCCTACACAATCAGTTATGATTTTTGGAGCAGTAGACGATGATGGACAACACTGGGAACAGGTCCAACGTGGTAAACGAAAAGGGAAGCATGTTCATTGGGAAGACGAAGGTAGAATCAAAGGGAAGAAAGTCAAGGAATCAACGTCGATTTTTATCACTGAGTTCTCTGATAGGTTAAGAGCTAAGGATTTGTTCTTGTTGTTGAAAGAATTCGGTGAGGTAGATGAGGTTTTCATCCCTGAAAGAAGAGATAAGAGAGGGAAAAGATTTGGCTTTGTTCGTTATTTTAACTTGAAGGACGTTAGAAGGTTGTTCATGAGGTTGGACAACATTTTCATAGAAGGTAGAAAATTATATGCTAACTTGTCAAGGTTCGCTAAGAGAGGAGGGAAGGAAGTAGTAGGGTCTGAGACGTTACCGAAAAGGGCTCAAACTCTTGAAAGGAAGCCTGAGGTTGGCAAACCAGTTTCGTCGTCTGAGGAGGGTAAGATAGGGAAGAAGTCCTACTCTGAGGTCCTTAGGAGAGCAGAGGCAAAGGAAGATAGGAGCTTGAGATTTGAGGTGTCCGAAGATATGTTGAAGAGATTCGAAGGAGCCTTCGTGGGGAAGGTTATCAACCCCGGTGCAATGTATAACATGAGTAGAAACTTCCACCTGGAAGGATTCTTTGGAGTGAAGGTGACGCCATTAGGGGCCAACCTATGCCTTATGGAGGACAACAATTCTGGCAATCTTAGTGAGCTTATGGATAGTGCAAGTGATTGGTTGAAACAATGGTTCTCAGAGGTGGTCAAGTGGGAGCCTCATATGGCGGATCCGGAGCGTTTAACGTGGTTAAGGTGTTACGGGATCCCCTGCCACGCTTGGTCGGTAGAGTTTTTTAGATTCCTCTCATAACTTGTAGGAAAATACGTTTGCTGTGAGGAGAGCTCATTGGATGCTACTAAACTTAACGTCACCAGTATCATGATTAGAACTAAGGTTGGGTCATTGATTGATGAAGTGGTCAAGGTTTCCATCAATGGAGCAGGATCAGGATGGCTGAAGAGACCCTAGGTCCTTTGGCAAGGAAAGTGGATAGAGTAGTTGTGGTTTCGTCGGACTCTGAATTAGAGTCTTCTTTTGTGAAAGACAGTATGGGGGAGGTGGAGGACGCTGAGAGTGATAGCGATAGGAGTGTAGAAGAAGAAATTGGTGCAGAAGTTAAACAATTTTTTAAGCATGGTTTCGTGGATCAAGGTGAAAACCTTAAAGAGGATTTCAGGGATTTTAATTATGATGTTCAGGAGGTGTCTGATAACACCTTTTCAGCTACTGGTGGTGGTCTCGAGGTCAACGATCCTCTTGTGGGTCCTATATCAACAAAAGTTATTGATGACCTTCATCTGGTTACTAAAGTATCTGACAGTTTCAAGTGTTGTAAGGTGGGCCCAATCCCAGCTGGCAAGGATAAGGAGGGAGAAAAGATTATTTTGAAGGATAATTCAATTTCTTTTGATGGGCTGCTGAAAGCCCAATTGAAAAGTGGGTCCGTTATGGGGTTCGGTGGGAAAGGGTCCTTGGAGTATCAGAAAATTGGAAATGAGGCTCACGACTATACTCCTGTTTTGGGGACAAATTTAGGGTTCAGAGAATCCTCAAATTGTGATCCCATTTCTTCATTTTCAAGCTCGTCGAAGGACATTTTCTCGCAATCCAGCAGAGTCTTCAGGAGATCAGTGGAAAAGGTTAAGAAGGTGGTGGTTTCTTCTTCAGGCGGTAAGAAGAAAGCGGAGGTTATTTCCTCATTTGATGATTCAGTTTCGCGGTGTTTCTCGGTGACGGATTCAGAAGTAGCCAAAGGAAACAACAGATTTTGGGCTGAAATGGAGTCGAAAGTCTCTAAGAAGGCACTGGAGATTATTAATTCTTTAGGGATCATAGAAGGTGGTAGGAAGGATGAGCTTATAGAAGTTATCCAAGCTCTTGAGAATAGAGACAAGGAAGGTAAAGTGCAGAGGGAGCCTGAAATCATAGGTTTGAAATGAATATACTTTCTTTCAACATTAGGGGGTGTGGCAACATCGTCAAAAGGAAGAGGTTGGTTGAGCTTAACCGTGTTGTTTCTTCGGATTTCTCCTTCATCCAAGAATCTAAACTGAAGGAATTGGATGTTTTGATGGTGGCCTTGCTTTGGGGAGATGTGGAGGTGGATTGGTCTGCTTCGGAGGCGGTTGGTTTAGCTGGAGGTTTAGCAATTTTTTGGAAAAATGAGGCTTTCAACATTATCCTTAGTATTAAAAGAGTGGGTTTCTTGGGAGTTCTGGTAAAATCGAAGGATAAAGACGTCATGCTAATCAACGTCTATTCTCCTTGCTCTTTAGCAGGTAAGAGGAGATTATGGCAAGATTTGGTTGGCTTGAAAAGGAATTACGCTGAAGCCGATTTTGTTTTTGGAGGAGATTTCAACTCTGTTTCACATTCTTGTGAAAGAAGGTGTGTTAGCCAAGGGGTTAGGATAAAGGAGATTGAGGAGTTTCAAAACTTCATTAGCGATATTGATTGTGAAGATATTCCGTGTGTGGGAGGGTCATTCACTTGGTTCAATAGCTCAGGGTCGGCAAAAAGTAGGTTGGACAGATTTTTAGTCTCGCCTAATTTGGTTGACGTTTGGGGGTTGTCGGGTCAACATATAGGTCGCAGAGACATCTCTGATCACTGCCCTATTTGGTTGAAACCTAAAGTCGTAGATTGGGGTCCTAAACCATTTGTTTTCAACAATTGTTGGCTGGATCATCCGGATTTTCTGGATTTGGTGGATAAGGAGTGGCAGTCGTACGATATTATAGGTAGAGGTGATTTTGTTCTAAAATCCAAGCTGGGGCTGATGAAAAATTGTCTCAGAAACTGGAATAGGGAGGTTTATGGATGGATGGATTTGAGCATTGAGAAAACGGTGAGTAATCTGAATGTATTGGATGAGCAGGCGGGATCTTGTGAAATGGCGGAATTAGAAGATCTGGCTATTAATAGATAGAGCGCGAGTAAAGATGTGTGGGATCGTCTGAATCGTAAGGAAGGTCTGTTAAGGCTTAAGGCTAGGGCATTATGGATGAAAGAGGGTGATAGTAATTCAAGGTATTTCCACAATGTAATAAGGGGAAGACGAAGACGGAATAAGATCACCTGCATCAAAAGCGGTGGAGTCATTATGGAGAAGGTTGACGAGGTTAAAGAATTTGTTGCTTCCTACTTTGAGGAGAATTTCAAGGATGGCTCGTTTTATCGTCCCACGTTCCAGAATCTTGATTTAAAGCACTTGTTGGACAACGAAAATTTTTTCATTGAAGAGGAGTTAACGGAAGCTGAGATCAAATCTGCTGTGTGGTCTTGCGAAGGTGGAAAGAGCCCGGGACCGGATGGTTTTAGCTTTGCGTTTTTCCAGAAATGTTGGGACACGGTAAAGGTGGACGTAATTAACTTTATAAGGGACTTCAACACTAATCCTACTTTGACCAAGGCTGCCACTGCGTCTTTTATTACTATGGTTCCTAAGGTTAAGCATCCTCAACTTCTCGCTAACTACAGACCTATTTGCTTAGTAAACTGTTTTCAAAAAATTATTGCTAAGATTCTTGCTAGTCGGCTCAAGAAGGTGGTTAGTTCCCTAGTTTCAGTTGAGCAGTCTGCTTTTGTTCTGGGAAGATGTATCTATGACGGTGTTGTGGTGGCCAACGAATGTCTGGATCTTGCCAAGAGGACGAATCGTGATTGTATGGTGATGAAAATTGACTTTGAGAGGGCTTACGACTGTGTTTCTTGGGATTTTCTTAGGATTGTTATGGATAAGATAAACTTTGGCAGGAGGTGAATGTCTTGGATGGAATCTATGGTTTTCAGTGGTTCGATGTCAATCCTTGTAAACGGGAGTGCTACTAGAGACTTCAAAGTGGGAAGGGGCCTTCGTCAGGGCGACCCGTTATCCCTTTTTCTTTTCATATTGGTTATGGAAGTGCTAACCCAATTGTTCAAAGACGCTGTTAATAAGGGGCTGTTTTCGGGGTTCAGAGCAAATGAATGGTTGATTTTCAACGTAATTCAATTTGCCGACGACACACTGGTGATTGGAGAAGCTAGTTGGGAGAATCTTTGGTGTATAAAGGCTGTTTTAAGAGGCTTTGAGCTTATTTCAGGTATGAAAGTTAACTTCTTTAAAAGTAGAATTGGTGGAGTTAACATCTGTCAGGAATTTTTGCTTGCTGCCTCTGATTTTCTGAACTGCGAGATTTGCAATCTTCCGCTCAAATTCTTAGGCATCTACATCGGAGACAGTCCTCGTAAGTTGAGATTATGGAGAGATGTTATGGATTTTGTAGCAAGCTGTCTGGCTGGGTGGAAAGGCAGAAATTTATCGGTGGGAGGCCGGGTGGTTCTCATAAACTCTGTCCTTAATTCTTTACCCTTGTACTCTTTCTCGTTTTATAAGGCGCTAGAGGTGTCATTAAGTCAATTCAAAGTGTTATGAGTAAATTCCTATGGGGCGGGTTAGAGAGCAAGAGACCTATTCATTGGATTTGATTGGAAGACGGTGTGTTCGCCAAAGGATAAATGAGGGTTAGGAATCAAGGACCTTGAAAAGTTTAATACATCTCTGTTGTTGAAATGGAAATGGAGGTGTATTAAGGAAAAGGAGACTATTTGGCATGATTTATTGAAATTTTGATATGCGAAAGATGGTTTATGTCTCGCTATTACGGGTTCCATTGGCTTTAAAGGGAATAAGACCGACTCTATATGGTGGAGGGACTTAATGTCGGTAGGCTTTGATGCAGTTGCTTCGAGAGATTTCTTTGTTGACAATTTGGCCTGTTCTGTTGGTGACGGTAGTGATTTATCGTTTTGGCACTGCAAGTGGGCTTCTGACGTGGCTCTTAAAGTCATGTATCCTAACCTGTATTTGTATTCAAAGAATCCTTACAGTTCTGTCTCATCGGCGGGTGTGTGGAGAGGTAACGTCTGGAAGTGGGAGTTGCAATTTCACCCCTTTGGTCATGATTTTGTTATGGAGAGGGAGAAAATAGAGATGTTGTTTGCTCTGAGTTCTCCGGTTCTGGCTGTATCTGGTGAGGATAATGTGGAGTGGGATTCCACTGTTGCGGACGACTTCTCGGTGGTTGATTGTTATGTTAAGCTGTGTAGTTATGTTTCGACGGTAGACAGCGGCGGCTGGGAGGCTTCTTCTGAGCTGATTTCTGCTTACAAGGTCTTGTGGAGGGTGGGTCTGCCCTTAAAACTGCAGGTGTTCCTTTGGAGAGCGCTTAGACACCGGATTGCATCTAAGGACCAATTGCTTAAAAGGAACATTCGCCATCACGGGGTATCGTTATCCTGTCCGCTGTGTGGTTTAGTCGATGAAACTTGCTATCATCTGTTCCTCTTTTGTAATTATGCAGTTGAAGTGTGGAAAGGCATCAAGGCCTGGTCTGGATTGAATTTTTCGTTGCAGGGATCTTGTTTATCTTCGTTCCTCTCGTCTGTCAGTTTGTCGCAAAGGGAGAACGAGAAGGTGTTTGCTATTTTTATATGGTCCACTACAGTATGGTGTTTATGGGCTAGCAGGAACAACAAGGTGTTTAAGGATAAGTTTATTTCAGTAACTGACATTATTTACTCTATTAAGTTTCTGTCTTGGAAAGGGGTATCCGCTAGGACTGTCAATACTAAATGTAGTTTTTTTGAATGGTTTTGCGCCCCGTTAGATTGTATGAAGCGGAAGTAACATTCCCGCCTATTGTATCCGTTTATATTGCACTTCTTGTGCTGATCAATTTAATCTTCTTGCTTATTAAAAAAATATGTTTATTGTAAGTTGGGCAAATTTTTAATTACATTTTAATCTTTAAAATTTTATATTTGAAATGTGTTGTTATCCTTAGAAATTTTTTCCGTTGATTAACAATTATCAATGTAATTTTTGTGTCACCACCTGAAGAAAGGTAATGGTACAAGTTTCTAGTTGTGACAACTTCATTTATGCAAGTTATTATAATCCATAGTAATTGAATTAATTACTTGTATCTTAGATTAGTAATGTTAGTTTTAAGTGTTTTTCGCCATCTAGAGATAGTTTGTAGTTGATTGCAATATGTGATATATCTTTAGATTCCACTTGATTTTTGATGTGCAGAATTAGTTCTTATGATGAATGGTGTCACAATAATGCTCGCCTGTACGTAGTTATCTCATCAAACTTAAAGTGTCTGAAAATGATGGTTGAATTAAAGTTGTGACACTTGAGAAAAAATAAATGAAAGAAGTCTATGGAAACTAGGATAAAGTGTTGTGTTTCATTCAAACATTTAAATTGAGTCCAATTGTGATAATTTTAAGGTGGTTTTTAGCTTTGCTACTAAACACACGGGAATAATTGATAATGAATAATGAAATTTCCCTAATTTTTCTCCTTTTATCTAACTTTCTCTTGTCTCACCCTTATATGTTTCTTCCTCTTTATCATACCAAACAGACATTTTACTGATCTGGAGTAATGTGATCTGTTTGCTTACTCTGTTTGTCCTATTGCTTACCTATATGGAACAAAAAGCCAATAATGCGAGTGCCCATTCAGTTGATATTTCTTTTTGAGCTTCGTGTTTGTTTTCAATAATAGTAGTTACAACTGTCCCATGCTGATAATGCTAACATTTGTACTTGTGAAAATGTCAAACATATGTAACAAGTATCGCCAAAATTCCATTTTGTGGAGTTATCTTCTTTCAAATGTTTACGGGAATACAAAGTTGCTATTAATTTATAGAAAATCCTATCACTAGTTTCCACTTGATGTCGTATCTGGCCAATAATGGGATTCTTTTGTTAATTAGTTGTATGGAGTTTATCAGGTAAAAATAATACACAAATATTATTATTTAAAAAATGTTTGAACTAATATAAAATAATATTAATTTGAACTAATATAAAATAATACATAAATATTTAAAAAATGTTAAACAATCCATAAAAGTGTTCTAAAAATACTATTATTTTTATTTATTTTGAAAATATATTCCTTTCCATAAAAGTCATTTCTTGATAGGAAGAAGACGATCTATTCTAGGAGGATCTTTATCTGATGAAGAGACAACTAACTAGTTTTGTGAAAGAGTTTAGTTATGTCGAAGACATCACTTATCGGGACGAGGCTTCACGAAAACGTTAGAAATGACTTATTAAGACTCGTTTGTTGATGGATGCTCGCATCAAGGAGGAGTGGAAGGTCATTTTTTTGTGAGTTTTAGATGTATTTTGCCCCCTTTGTCATCAATTCGTTCATCTATAATAAGTCTACTATGGGTAATCATTATTTGCATACTCGATGAAGAATGAGGAAGCAATCCACCTCTTAAGAAAGAGAATCTGATTCATCCCGACTGTTGTGGGCTCTTCGAATACTTGGAAGTTGGTTGATGCTCATTACCCCTCACGGTTTGCCCACTACTACAAAATAGACTTTTTGTAGCACCAATTTTACAACGGTCATAGTGTTAACCGTGGTAATAATTTATTTCTGGGCGCATTTTTTTTGGTATTTACTAAATGGCATGTCACAACGGTCAAATGAAGCAACCGTAGTGAAAGGTACACGGAGTGAAATGGTTCAAATCCCAACACCAACAATTAGTCGTTTATCGTGATAAAAATGTTATTGCCCTTGTATATCACCACAGTTTTACCAACTGTGATGAAAGGTGATACTTATTTATATATAAGCGAAATTATCTCTCGCTTCAGTACATAACAACCATCTCTCTCAAAACAAAACCCTAACAACTTTGTCACTTGTCTCTCTCAAAACAGAATCCTAACAATTCTATCACTTGTCTCTCTCATATATGGAAACCCCAAAACGAAACCATAACATCAAATCTTAGCCAATGGGTATTTACAGGTTCGTTTTCTTTATAGTTTTTTTTTTAAATCTGTTTTAATAGCTTGTTTCATGATGTTTGAACTGCCTTCTTGTTTTGACTTGTAGGTATGGATGTTTGTTTTAATAAAGAGGACGAAGCTAAAGTTATCATTGCAAACTTGTGTCAAAGATCCAGAATGACATCCATTCAAAATATACACAAGTTTGCGGCTCTAAATTTAGCTTCATTCTTATTTCATTGTTGACACGCCATAATGGGACATGTATGGTATGTTTCTGAAGCATTTTATGACTTGATATGTTTGTTGTATCGTGTTTGTTGTTTATGGTTTGTTGTTGATGAATATTTTTTATGAATGTTGTTGTTAATGTTTGTTTAAAAGATGAGTTTATTATATATTATGTGGTTTGAGTATTTTTCCAATCCCTTAACGAATATATAACTTTTTAAAATGTATTAGAAAATTATGATATGATAGATAAAATTGTATTAGAAAATAAGTACACATTCAATTCTTGATAAGAATTTTTCACACTGTTAAATGCACGTTGTTTTTTGACAGTTAGAACTTGGTTTAATGATTGTATATCTTCAACCACCCCCCTCTCCACCTCTAATTTTGTTTGCAAAGTAAATAATATTTTGCAAAAGAATTAGAGGTGAAGGCAGGGGCAGATGAAGAACTAGGATCATTAAACCAAGTTCTAACTGTCAAAGAACAAAATACTGATAAGGAGTTGAAGAACTCTTGTCTAGCATTGAACGTGAACTTATTATTCTAACTTAATTTGTCATATTATAATATTATAGTGCAAATTGGAAGGTTATATGTTTAGTGAGCATTGGCGAAATAAGCATTCCACATAATTTATAATAAACTCAGGTCTATATATCACAACGGTTGTTTCGCATAACCGTTGTTAAATATGTTGTATTAAAGAATATCAAAATGGTTGTTTAAAGTAATCGTTGTGGTAGGTAGTGTGTTACATAGATTCAATCAAGGTCGCACGTCTGTGGTGAAAATCATCATACATACAATCACACCTTACCTCACAACGGTTGGACCAGCGTGGTATCCCTTTTTCAACCGTTGTGATATGTGTTTTTCATAGTAGTGGCCGGAGGTGTTCTAAATGATCCTCGACGATCCTTAGGTGCGTCAGGTCCTCTAACTCCTGCGCAATTGGCGAGGTTGGGTCCATACACTCCAAAAGAATACTGAATTTCTACTTTGAAAAAAGATTGTTCTTATCTTGCCAACTTGACCGACGAGACTCTAGAGGAGGAACTGTCAAATCGAACATACTATACTCGGTGTGCTTCTACTAATCTGGCCATTATTGGGGCCGATCGTTAGGACACTTTACTGTCTGAACAACGATGCAAGGATAACCGACAGTTGGAGAAAAGTATTTGTACCCTGACACTCCAGCATGATATGCACCTGCAAGAAATACGAAAAAAATTCTTTCTCGTATCGGGGTAAGTGATGTCTTAAGCATCCTCAATCTCCCCATCTTTTTAGTTAATCAAGTAACCCCTTAGGTGAGATGTGTGATGAGGAAGGATAAACTCTGACTTCTGCGCATGCTACTTTATCTGCTATACATGCGTCCCTTTATCCCACTCAGGGAGATCTTGAAAACCCATTCCTTAAGGATGGATAAAATTTAGCGAAAGTTGTATAACGGTGGCGGGCTAAAGTCACCTAATCCATATGTTACTTCCTCTCTCTAATTTGATTTTGATTTAAGATGACATTAAATATTAAAATCTGAAAATGAGAATACTATCTCGATCATAAAATCTTTTTTGTTATTTTAATTATGTTTCACTATATAAATAATTCCAATCAAATTTGGTTCAAAATTAATGTTCTTCTTGTGACCGAATTTTCTACGTGTCACTATTATATGCAAAGATTTCATTTTTAAATTTATTGAATTTTCTGATATATGATCTATATATAGATCTATTACATTAATTATTCAATAAATTTAAAAAATTATTCAATAAATTTGAAAAAAAAAATATTTGCTTATAATAATGACCCTAGTAATACATAGACAACAAGAGTTTGAATCTAACCATTTGTTTAAGAAATTTGAATCTCTTACTCCAATTAATATCAATCAAAAAGAAGAAGAAAAAAACCTTAACTTCTTTGTATTTGAGGGTAGAGAAAGACATAAAACTAGGGAGAAGAATGCTTAAGATAATTAACCACATGGCTCAACAACAAATATGATATGACCAAAAAATTTCGCTCACTAATGATGACAAATAATATTAACCCTTCTAAACATTTAGTACAACAATCATTACTTTGAAGCACCTTATATTATTTCTGTCCTAAATCAATCAAGCTCTATTCACCATTAAAATGTAAGAAAAAAACTCATCAGAAGATAACTTTGGCTTCTCTCAGAAGTCATTTTCTGCTTCTTCTGTCAATAATCTGTGCAAGATACAATGAAATTTTAAATTGAGTAAATAAGAATCAAAACATGAAAGAATAAAACATAACTTAGGACCTCATAAATAAACAATTATTGCAGCAAATAACTCATACCACTGTGTTTCTTTCTCAAACTTCTAGCAAATAACAAGAATATAACTAGAAAAGACACTCCTGCAATTCCTCCTAGTATTATAGCAGCTGTTTTCCCTGGATTTTGTCCTGTCATTGCATCAAATCAACAATCAATACATATTGAATCACAGACACGGACACAGACACATGTCAAACATCAGACACGCTACAATTTTCTAGGCATGTTAGACATTAGTTATTACCTGAGGAAAGTGAGGAGTATGAAGATTGAGATGATCTAGATGGAACTCCATTAGGATAATAGCTAAAACTAATAAAGCACTTATGCAAAAAGACTTGGCCTGAAATTGATGAACCACATTCAACTTGAGCTCTCTGAACAGCATTTTTCACACACTGTCCACAATCAGAGTCACCAACATCACCTTCACATTGTCCCAAAACATAAAAAGCCATATAGCTAGTAGTATAAAAACCATGACCACTAGCCACACCATTTTCCATCACAGAAAAAGCAGTGTCTCTTCTCTCTCCAAATCCACTTCCAGCAACATTCGTTGCACCACAGGTCTTGTACAGCATCTGCATACCTGATATTTGAACATAACCAACAACTTCATAGAGTAGATAACAGCCTAGCAGTTGAACTCTTGCAGCTATGGTTCTGCCGCATAGTTTGTTGGACAAAATTGGAAGCTTGTTTACACAGGTGTAGCAATCGGAATTGGTGAGATCTCCTCTACATTGAAACAAACCTGTTATGCTGTTTTGGCCACTGCCAGAAGTGGTTTTATAGAATTTTGTTTTGGTGGATTGTGAAACTAGTGAACCAAAGAGTGTGGAAAGTGTTTGGGAGTATAATCCATTTGGATCTGTGAAAGTTTCTTTTGAACATCCTTTGTAGATCAATGTATTGTAATCAGATGAAGATTCTGCAAAATGGGGTGGGTTTAGATTTGTAAACAAAGCTAGAATCAAAGAAAAAAATATGGATTTTTTCATTTTGGTTTCTGAGGATAGCCTTAAAACATGAGTAGATGTGGAGATGGGTGAGTTGCATCTACTCACTATAGTGAGTGAGTACAAACTATGTACAGAAGAAGATAGAAAAAGTTTAGTTTTTAATGTTATGGTTGTAGAAATGGTGTGTACTATTGCTGTAAATAAATGTACTAGTGTTTTACTATTTTGCTTTAAAAAGTACATGAATGAGTGTGGAAAACAAAGCTAGTGGAGGAGCCTTATGAGGTGAGCGTGTGGATAATTGATAGAGTTTTGAATTTGACGGTTGGCATGATGCGACACCTACAACTCATAAACATTTGCAAAATGAAACATTAGAAAAAAAAAATACATTTGTCACCTCTAAAAGAGAGAAATCCAATTAGAGTTTATAAGAAATGATTTTTTTTATAAGTTTATTTTATGAGATTGAATTAGATTTAACAGTATTGGAACATATTCAAGATACTGATTTGTGCTCACTAACTTTTTCTTGTTGTTGTTCATGCTACTTTGCAATTGTCCTTAATTTTAAAATATATTTTATTTTAATATTTGGATATGTATCACTTTTTTCCATTCGCAAGACCCATAGCAAAAGATTTAAGAGCGACATCAAACGAAAGAGCGTGTGTAGTAGGTCTCATTCTTTCCACGCGAATATTGATCTTTTTTCGAATAACTTAATATCGAACTCTTTAAACTATGGTGAATTTGAAAATCACTCGGTCTGTCAAAGTCAATGTTGAAACTAGTATAACTCGTCCTCCTCTACCGGAGATGAGCGGTTCATTCTTAGTAACTTTACCCTTCGTTCCTACGCCGCGTAATTTGGATTACAAGCTTTTCCAACTTGTTAACTTTTGTCTCCGCCTTATCAAGGTGAACCTTCAAATTGACCTCCTTTGCAACCTATGGTGTCTGGACAAGAGATGTTTCCCAACTCCAACCGATACAAGTCAATCTAAGCATGTAGGCAACCATTAACCTATTTAACATACAAGTCAATCTAAGCATGTAGGCAACCATTAACCTATTTAACATACAAGACAATCTAAGCATGTAGGCAACCACTAACCTATTTAACATTGTGTACAACTTTGTACACCAATAAAACTCCCAATTCTTGACATACAGGATCATGAGAATTAAGAAAACTTACTGTATACCCCTCTGAGAGATAGCAACATACAAGAGGAGACTCCGCGCAACAGTCTGTCATACCCCAAAATTCGTCCTCCCCTTTTCATTTTTATCTGACTTTTGGTTTGTGATTCATGTGCATATGCATTAGCATCATAACACATTCATTTTACCATTTGCATTAAACATCATGGATTCAAAGGCTTTTTTATGTTTATGATCAACAAGGAGCTAAGGTTTCCTTGAAATTCAAATCTAGGGCATACCATGATACATTGACTAGTAATGACAATTCAAAGTCTTGAAACCCTAATTCTTGATCTTTGGTATCTATGGATCATATGGTTGACATTTTGGTATTGGATTTAATCAGGGATTGTAGATATCACTTTGGTCAACCATGGGAGTTCATTTAATTAATTGAGGCTTGGTCATTACATTTATTCATTATGTGTGGTGTGGATTAGAGACAATGCATTAAGATCCATGGTTCAAATTGCAATATTCAAAGTCCATATTCAAATTCAAGATCAAGTTTTATTCAGATTTCCAAAGATTTATTCAAGCATTCAAGTATAATTTCACTCATTTTTCATAAAAACAAACCATATACACATCATTTAAAGCTATTTTCATTACAAAACCTTTCAAAGTCATTACAAAACCTTCAAATCTCCATTACAAAGCCAAGAATCAAATTTCATACAAAAATTGCACTGTTTTACCTAGGGTTGACTTTTGGTCTACTGTTGACTTTGTGGTAAACAAGTTGACCAAAGTCAATTACCTATTTCTAAACCATGATCTCCATGTTTTCTTCTTTCACAAGTTATCTTATCTTGGTCTTCAAGTTTTCATGACCCTTAGTGTGTTTCAAAAACATGTTGATGTGCCATAACTTGTTTTTTGCTTCATGCCTTAATTTCATGCTTTGATCAAAACCTCATTGCAAGCCTTTCATACCAGCCCTGCGAAACATACACCAAACATACATACATGACCAACATTCATTCATATATACATAGCGCAAGCCATCAACAAGTCAATTTTGGCATACATCCTAACTCAAGTCCTATCCAATTCAGCTAGCAAACCATTTCTAATCAGTAACATGTTGTTAATCGGATACCTTAGAAACAAAGTATAATTGGTTCCTTGATCAGTCAAGAAACTCACAAGGGGTTATGGTTAACAAAGAAAACAAGAGAAAAACAACAAGGATCGGTTATAAAACTGTTATTCTTTCCTTTCTCCTTAAAACAAGGATTACAAGTATACAAGAATAACAAACTAACCACTCTCACTCTTATTAGGTTTTGTCACACTTTAGAATGAGAGACTAGCATGCTATTTATAATAAAACCTAGCACACTAAACTAATGGGCCTTTAACAAAATACCCATTACAAGCTAACTTAGGGTACAAGCTAACTTAACCAATTGGATCCTTAACACAAGGCCCAATTCAATATGCTAACAAACCTAGCAATATTAACTAATACATGTTAGAACAATCTTCGACTACAATCATGCATTATTTTCGACAGCAGCATGTGATCCAACTTCGACGGCATGCTTCTTCTAGAGTTCGATCCAAATTCCACAAATCTCCACCTTGGATCTAACTCTAACAACAAGAAAACAAACTAGTTTTCTTCATGCAGCTTTATCAACTGAATACAGTGGAAAAACTTGCAACTTGGCAATGTCTTGGTGATCATATCAGCAGCATTATGATATGTCGAAACCTTCAGCACTTGGACTTCTCCACGCTCGATTACCCCTTTGACGAAATGCAGCCTCACATCAATGTGCTTGGTTCGCTCATGATAGGCTGAGTTCTTCGACAGGTGTATTGCACTTTGACTATCACATTTAACAGTGATACTTCGACCTTGAAGTTTCAGCTCCTTTGCAAAACCTTTAAGCCACAATGCTTCCTTCACAGCTTCAGTGAGGGCAATATATTCAGCTTCAGTGGTTGATAAGGAAACAACCTTCTGGAGCGTCGCTTTCCAACTGATTGTTATGCCAAACATTGTGAAAAGATATCCAGAAATAGACTTTCTGGAATCCATACAACCTGTATAATCAGAGTCAACAAATCCTTCGACTGTTGTTTTACTATCTTTACCCAAGGCTCCACCATAAATTAGGACTCTATTCAGAGACCCATTTATGTACCTTAAAATCCACTTCAATGCTTGCCAGTGTGCCTTTCCAGGATTCGACATGTACCTGCTCACAAGACTCACTGCATATGCTATGTCAGGTCTTGTACAGACCATAGCATACATCAAAGAACCAACTATATTAGCATATGGTATGTTATTCATATAAGTTCTTTTGACATCAGTACTGGGACACTGATCTATACTCAGCTTGAATTGAGGGTTTGTCGGAGTTACAATAGGCTTTGAATTCGACATACCATACTTTTCGAGAATCTTCCGTAGGTATGCCTCTTTGAGATAAGCATAGTTTCGACTGCTTTCTATCTCTTCGGATGTCAATCCCAAGAATCCTGGACGCAGCTCCCAGATCCTTCATTTCGAACTCCTTACTGAGTTCAGCCTTCACCTTCATTACCTCTTCGACATTGTTGCTTGCTATTAGAATATCATCCACATAAAGCAACAAAATAACAAATGAATTACCAGGTCGAAATCTAAAGTAAACACAGTGGTCGAACTGACTTTTGATGAAACTTATGTGTGCCATGAACTTGTCGAATCTCCTATTCCACTGTCGAGGAGATTGTTTCAGTCCATATAAAGATCTCTTCAGCTTGCACACATAATCTTCCTTCCCCTTTTCGACATACCCTTCAGGTTGCCTCATCAGGATTATTTCATCTAGATCATCATACAAAAAGGCAGTCTTCACATCCATCTGTTCCAGTTCAAGATCGAACTGTGCCACCATGGCTAACAGCATTTGAATGGATCTATGCTTTACAACAGGCGAGAACACATCATTGAAATCGACACCTTCTTTCTGAGTGAACCCCCTAGTGTTGCACCCCAAAATTTGCCCTCCTTACTTTAGTACTAACTGGCTTGTGTTTCTTTTTCATTTGCATCATTAGGTCATAGTTCATAATAATACATTGCATTGGTCTTCTAAGACATGGATAAGGAGTTTCTCTGAGTCGGGGCTTCCTATTTGCTTTGAGGTACTTTCATTTAAGTTTGGCAGAGGTTTGAGTTCGTATTGTTATAATTTCATATCAGAGGATTCGCCAAATATCAAGTTCATTTTCTTCAAGATTTCTCAAGAGGTATCGAGAGATTATGGTTTTATCATGGTTAATTGGGAAGGCTGTGAATTAGGTTTTGAATCCTTCTCAACATCTCAAGCGCATTGGTTCCAGGATAAGGTGTTTAATTTCAAGTCAGGTGTCGTTTATTCAGTCACGATCAAGATCAGATGGAAGGTCGACCTAATCTTGGTCAAACCATCAGGAGACTGTTTCAATCACAAGTTGTTAGTATCAGTGGTTATTTCTTAAACAAGGTGTATTCAAGGTCAAATTGTTGTGTGCGGAACTCATCAGGTCATCAAGCGGTGGTTCATGTGAGGTTTGGTTCAGAAAACCATATTTATCATGATTTATCACTTCAGATTGTGCTCTTCTGTGGATTTATTTTCCCAGAGATTCTGTCAGACGGATTCAAATTGATTCAGGATTCATTTGATCGGAAATTCATAAGGCGTTTAATTCAGATGGTTGTTGCTTCAATTGCAAGTCGTTGAGTGGTTCAGAAGATTCGTTTTAATCAGAGGATTTTGGAAGAAGTTCGAGTGAGGTTTCTAGATTAAATTCAGTCAAGGTGTTCATTAGTGGAAATATCGGTGAAGGGTTTATACAAGTTCATCATTCAAGTCATTTTTCATTTCTATTTCATTTCACATTTATAATCCACATTTCTATCCATTTTTATTAATCTCCATAATATCCATCTATCAATATCCATATCTAATTTCATTACCCTTTTTTTTCCAACCATTTACCATAAAATTCCAATTCAATAAAAATGCATATCCCATTTAATTTCATTTTGAGCCCGTTAATCCAAGACAAAAATAAAGGGAAAGGAGAAAAGGAAGTTGACCTAACTATAAAAAGAGGGGGGCTGATTCTCAAAGTCTGAAAAGAAAAAGAAAAAAAAAGAAAGCAAAGTCTGAAAAAAGAAAAAGGGAAAAACGGCGCAGATTGGCGGTCTCCATCGTGATTCAATCATCATCGTTCATCTTCTCTGCTACCACATAACTCCCTTCGCCGATCACCATCATCTTCTACAATCCTTCATTCAATCTCACGTCTGCAGAATCGTAACATCCTCGCCACCATACTTCAACGTAACCACCGCGATTCAACCGGTTTCGACGTCGCAACAAATTTCAACAACAAACTCAAAGCCCAGCTCACAACTGTCCCTCCACTGTGGCTTCCGTTATCGTTTCCGGTGTTGCGAATCCGCCGCTGCCTTCGGTCGTCATCAATTCGTGAATCTCCGATGATTATCAGCTTCATCACATTGTAATTCTCAACTTCATCCTTCCTCCGTGTCTTCGTCTTCATCAGGTTGTGTTACAATGGCAACATTGCTTCGCACAAACTCAGCAAATCCCGAGCAGCTCAGAATTTGGCGTACTCGATCCGCAGCAGTGCCGACGCCAACAACATCAGTTCAAGGTCATCATGAATACCATTGCAGCAGCTTAATCAAATCCAACAGCAACAACAACTCTCCGCGACTCTCAGCTTCATCGCCTCGTGGATCATCGATTCATCGCGCTGTTCAATTTATCTCCGACGCGACAAACGCTTTTCCTTCTCTTCTCAGCAGCTATTGTTTCTGAAACTTCAATTACACGACGAGAAGGACAAGCAATAGTAGCCGACAGCAGTAGGATTTCGACGCTCGGTAACAACTTTGAGTTTTTGAATTTTTTACAATGCTGTTCGGATTTTTTATTTTCTTTGAAGTTTCGATTCAAGATGCGATGGTCACTGTGTATATTTTCAATTGCCTTGGATTGCTTGTCATGTTTAATTTCAGATTGGTGTTTGTGATTCGATTTCGAATTGTTCTTCGTACCGATTATCGATTCATTCCGTCTGTTGTTTGCCAATTCAAGAGGTTTTTTGCATTGTCGATTTCGTTGGTTCGTTTTGTTATTTTCTTTCTCATGTTGATGGTTTATGTTTTGATTGAAATGATCCATGATTTGGTTAAGTTCATAAAACTGGGTTCTTGTAGTTGGTTACTTTATACGTTGTAAAACAAGTTTCTGTTACAGTAAAAACTTTATAATCCAAGTTACATAATTTTATTGCCACTCTTGTTTTATGTTTTATTGTTGTGTTGATTTAGTGCAATTTTAATTCTTGATTGAATCTCAATGTTAGTTTTAGAATTATTTTTAATTTTGGTTGACCTTTTGTTTTGGTTGAAATGATGCAGGATTTAATTGAATTGAAGAAGACTAATTTTACGGTTTGTGTCTGCATGTACCGGTTAATATGTTAGCATGAAACTGCACGTACTGCATGTACCATTATAGATGCATAGCATTTAACATGTTAGTTAGATCTTTTTCTTTTTCATTACTAAAGATTAATTTAATTTTATTTAGATTTTAATTCCATTTAGATTTTAATTCCAATTTTAATTTTAATTTTAATTTGGATTTTAATTTTAATTTAGATTTTAATGTTGGTCAACTTTTGTTCGTAATGGTTGTTAACCTTTGACTAATCCTTTGGTTAATGTCTAATGATTTTGATTTCTAATTTTTAGATTGTCTTTGGATATAAGGTCTTATTAATTTTTTTTGGTTGAGATTTCTTTTTTTTTTAGTTCGTAATTAACTTTGGTTATTCTTCTTGACGAGAGTGGTGCTTTGATACTTGATATATTTGGATTTGCTTAGTCTTGTTGATATTTGAAATTGCACATAAATTTTTATTGGTTGATTATTGCTAAACTCTCCTTGTGCATGAGTTGTTTGAATATAGGAAATAATTCTGATCTATACACTGATGTTCTATCCATACATGCTGTTAAATGCTGCTATTCTGTTCTGCTGGATTTCACACCTATTCTGTTCTGAAGATAGGAGTTGTTAAATGCTGTTCTTGGTGATTGCTGGAATACACTGCTGTGCAATGCTGAAGCGCTGTTGTTGCTGCTGTTTTTGGTTTGGTTTACACTTATGTTGCTTTGACATCACTTTTCTTCATCTCATTTCTTTTCCTTTAAGTTTTGGATTTCACTTTGTCTGTGATTGAATTGGTTATTGTTTACTTGTGTTTGTTCACATGATCCCTTAGGATTCCTAGCTCGACTTAATTTTCGATTGAGTTTGAGGTAGGAGAGACATTAGGCTTTCAATCCTTTGCATGATAACATTAGGACAAAATTCCCTAGGATAGTCTCCCTCCAAACCTCCCCTTAGGGCCACTTTTGCATGATAACATTAGGATAGATTTCCCCTTAGTGTTTTCTTTTCTTTTGAGTCCATCTTCTCATCTCATAACATCTTTAAAACACTTAATAAGAATAAGGTGTATTGCTCACGAGCCTTAAGTGTGGGGAATGAGAAATGAGGGGCTTCCTCTCATCTCTCTAGAGTGCTTAGCGAGCGTCCTGTCTTGGGACGATGCGTTAAGTATTCGCCCCTGTGCCCTAGACTTTGGTGCAATGCAACTTAGGAACTAACTTAAGCCACTTCTGTCCTAAAAAACACAAACCAACTTCAAACATTTTTGTCCTTCGGGACCTTCAACTTAAAGGCTATTTTCAAAAAAGGCACGTTATTTTCCGTCTGAGACGCAAACAGGCATCGACCCTAACTGCCGGACGCGAACTTAACGTCGCTCATAAAAAACACAAAAAGAACTTGGTCCGAACTACGTTGACTCTGAATTCCCCATTGCACAAAGAGGGTACGTAGGCCTAGGACGTTGACGTCCTACCGAGTCGGTTTTTGTTTTCCCCTCTCCGTCTTAGCACAGCCCTAGATGATAGAATAACTCACCCTTAGAATAGACAACAAGCGTGGATCCCATCGAGTACGATGGACGCGTGGGGTGCTAGCATCTTCCCCTCGCGTAACCGACTCCCGAACCCAGGTTATGGTTGCGATGACCATTCCTTTCCCCCTTCCTCGGGTTTATGCGGTGTTCTTTTTCCCTCTCTTGGGATAAATTTACACGGCTGGCGACTCTGTTTTTCCGCGCCACTCTCACGTTTGTACCTGGATGAAAATCCTGGGAGCGACAGCTGGCGACTCTGCTGGGGACTCTGGTTGACCTATGATGGTCCATCCCTAAGTGAGTCAATCCTAACGCTTGCTTGTCTCTTTGGGTGTTTTGTTTTTTTTTTGCTTTATGTTGTATTTTATTTTTATTTTTACCGCATTTTCTGCATTTCATTTTTTATTACTGTCATGCTGCTGTGCTGTGCTGGCTGTCTTTGTTTTGCAGGTTGGGTGGGACTGAGAGATAAGCACAATACCAAGGCTTGAGAATACCCTAGGACTAGAGTGGAAAGTAGTGGGACCTACGTGCCCGCTTGGTACGTTTGTGTGTTCACGAAATTCACAACCAGACGAGGCTATCTTGGGACGCATTCTAACGTGTGTGTCTTGCACATGTTGGGGTGTTGATCTAGAGAGCTGTCGACTCTGGTGACCGATCATTGAGGACCTTAGTGGAAACATCCCTCTTTAGTGGTGACAGTGGCAGACCACATCCTGTGGCAAACCCATTCGCACCCGAGGGCCTGCTTTGGAACTCGCATAGGATGGCCCCTACGTTTTGAAGAGAATCAGTGGAGGCACTCCTCGATTGACGATAGTACTGTACCCCGAGGGATGAATGTACTATTGTTTCTCGACCTCAGTGCCAAAGCTGAGGACCTTCCGCTTTGGAGAATCAGTTGAGGCCTCCTCGATTGATGATGATGCCAAACCAGAAATGGTGAACGTATCATCATTTCTAGACCTGAGAGCCCGGGATACTGAACATCCTAGTACCCACATGTGAGATGGGATGGGCGTTTGCAGGTTTGCAGGTAACCGAGACCTCCAACCTACCCTGGTTTTCTGGATTTCTCATCAATGTTTAATTATTTGGGTTCCTCAGTGGTTCAGAATTCTGGTTTTCTGGGTTGTGGTTCTCGTTCAGCTAATAGCACAGCACATCCAGCAGTGTGCCTTGACCCCATGTTTGCATGAGCATATCATTTTTCTTGCATTCTGACGTGTTTGACATTTTGTAGGGCTTGCATCTTACTCTTGATTCCGGTTTTCTGAGGTTACTTCAGTATGGATGTTCAGAGAAAGAAGACTGTTGCCTATTCGTTCCCAGAACCGACTTTGACACTGATTCACAAACTGATTAATATGGCTGGTTCCAGAGTTCGTACAGAGTTCAGTGGAAGGTATGGAAGACTTCTGAAATTCGTCTACAATATCTCCAAGTATGAGAAGGATGTCGTTCACACACTTCTTCAGTTTTACGATCCGTCTCTGCGTTGCTTCACTTTCCCGGACTACATCTTGGCTCCAATGTTGGAAGAGTTCTCAGTTATTTTGGGAATTCCTATCAGGCATGATATAGTTTTCTTTTCGGAAGAACACCCTGGAGTAAGAGAAATGGTTGTTGCTTTTCATATCAGTGAGCCCGTTCTGAGCAATAATGTTGAAGAAAAACAAGGGGTTAAGGGTTTCTTGTTGAAGTTCTTATTTGATCAAGCTTGTATACATGGCAAAGAGAAGAACTGGACTGTTTTCCAAGCTATTCTGGCTATGTGTATCTATGGGATTGTGTTGTTTCCGAATATTCCTGGTCTGGTGGATATGCACGCCGTCAGAATCTTTATTTCGAAGAATCCTATACCTACCTTGTTGGGTGATGTGTATCACTCGGTTCACTATAAGAATGAGAATAGGCGTGGAAAAACTGTAAGTTGCTGTGCACCGCTTTTAGCTACTTGGTTTCTGAGTCGTCTCCCCGAATCTGGCGCTTTCATTGATACGAAAGATTCTCTGAAATGGTCAAAGAGGGTTATGGGCTTGACTGCTGACAACATTGCTTGGATTAATCATGACTTGCTAGGAATGGAGATTATTTGCAAATGCGGAGAATTCCCTAATGTTCCCTTGATAGGGAGGAAAGGTGGAATTAACTATAATCCCTCCCTAGCTATCAGACAGTTTGGCTATCCTTTGAAAGGTCCACCCGACGAGAGAGATATCAGAGAGTCCTTATTCTTCAATGGTATTAAGGATCAGGAGATGATGAGGAAAATTGTGAATGCTTGGAAACAGGTGACCAAGAAGGGTAAAACTTCGTTCGGAAAATGTAATAACCGGGCTTTTCCTCCCTATAAAGAGTGGATCAAGAAGAGAGCAGAAGAGGAGCTTCTTCCCTTCCCGGTGGAACCACCTTTGTGTCCTTCGGTGATCGAGCCTCCTACCACCGTTGAGTTGGAGAAGTATAACAAATTATGGGCTGAAAAGGAAAGGTTGCGGGAAGAGAATAGTGAGCTAAAGAGAGAGATTTATCAGTGGAAGCACGAGCGGAGTGAAGCTGTTCATACCGCCAAGTTAAAGACAGAGCCCCTTGCTAAAGCAGAGAAAGAGCTTGCTGACATGGTCGCATCCAGAGAAAGAATGAAACAAGCTTTGGATGGTGTCAGTAACGTTCTCAGGTCCAAGGAGGAGGAATTAGGCAAGGCTTTGTTGAAGATTCACAGGTTCGATGATCACCGAGAAACTGCCATGGCTGAGAATAAGAGAAAGGAAGACGACTACATAGCTAAGATTGATCAGTTAAAGTCGACGCTCAAGAAGCAAAACGCTGAGATTCTGTCAGGGATATTCAAGAGACAAGTAGTCGAGGGTCGACTTAATCAAGCCATAGCCTCCATAGAAGAACTGAAGGTCCAGGCTGAAGTGAAGAGATCTAGACATGAGGGGCCTGGCATGGAGGGTGTTTCTGGAGAAGACGCTTGGGAATTACATTGCAGATACTTGGATGGGATCATACACAAGAGAGACCTTCTCATTCAAGGACTAATTCAGAGACCCAAGCATCCCGACACCAGAAAGTTGTTCGAGGAAATTCAAGACTGGTGCAGAAAGCATAGTGGATGGGGAGGATTGACGCTTGTAAACTTTAATGATATGCCATAGTTTTCTGTTTCCTTTATTGTATTTAGATCACCACCAGGCTTGTTGGTTGGGACCTAGGGTTTTTATATTCAGACTCGTTATCTCGGATTTGTGATTGTTGACATTTGACTTTTCTCTGGTTTTCTTAATATATGAGCAGAAGTTCCACTATATCTTGTTATTAAACCGGAATCAAGGGGTGGATCGCCTTGTGAAATTTCAAACATGTCCATTTGCATTTGCATACTCATAATCATTTTGCATAATCATTTTGCATGACAGGTGTTTATCTCCGGTGTTCTTATCTTATTATAATCTCAGAATTGCAGACTTAACTCCTCAGACCATTCAAGAGTTGATCATGGAGCGAGTTCAAGCTGAGTTGAGGGAAATGCGAAGCCAGATGGGGCAATTTGGGGAAGACATGCTCCAGGAGCAGAGGATGTTGAGGGAGGAGATCAATCAGATGAAGACTCAGATGGGTTTAATCACGGAGATTCTGAGAACAGTGTTGAAGAAGAAAGACAGTCCTGTGCCCGCTTCCACAACAGAGGTCATTGATCTTCCCATCTCTTTGGGGTCTCTTCTAGACCATGGATTGCCTCGTGGATCCACTCCACTGTCAGAGCTTTTTCATCAACAACTGTTTCTTGAGGGTCTTAATTCAGAAAAGCTTGATAAGAAGTTCAATCAGATTCCGATGCCATACGCTCAGTTGCTTCAGCACTTGCTCAAGTTTCAGCTAATTGAATTGATTGTTGTGGGACCTCCACACACCAAGTTTCGTATGGGTTCCAATGTCCATGATTGGTGTGAATTCCATTCAGGGGTACGTGGTCATAATGTTGAAGATTGTAAGATGCTCAAGTACAAAGTCCAAGAGCTCATTGATTCAGGGGCAATCAGGTTTACATCAGTTGGCACTGGTAAACAAAGTGATGTTACTCCCAGTGTTGCAAAGGGACTGAGGACTCCCTCTTTTGCCAAAGGATCCACCTCGCGTCAGGGATCTCTTCCACAACCCTTGTTTGTGCCTCAGCCGAATGCAGAAAGGAAAGAGCAGGGCCAGACTGGGCGCCCATATCAGCACTGACGGCAGAATTATCAGCAACAGGGGCAACCGAGACCAAGAAGGCCCAACAGGATATTTGACCCTATTCCAATCCCTCATAGTCAGTTGTTTGCTCATCTGCTCGAGAACTCTCTGATTCAAACGAGGAGTACCACGTCGGTACCGTACCCTATTCCTCTGGATTATGACATGACTACTAGGTGCAAGTTCCACTCGGGAACGTTTGGGCATACGATTGATGAATGTAAGACATTCCAGCACAAGGTGCAAGACCTGGTAGACTCAGAGATCATTGTATTCACTAAAGATGATATGTACATCAATGGAAGCCTCCTTTCTCAAATGAACACTCAGTCTGCAATTACGTCCAGACAGAATTAAGCTTCCTCAACAATGGCAATCTTCAGCTTCTTTACTGCATTTTCATTTGTAGTTTTTCATTTCTTGTTAAAGCATCGTATGCATGTAAGACTTGTTTATTTTTTTATGATGATATTAATGCAATGAGTATGTTTTCCTTGAAGTAATCCATTCGTGTTCACTCTTAAATATTTTCATGCACTGCAATACCAATTTTCTTGTTTAGAACTCTTGAGGGAGGATGACAAAATAAGAACGCAGATTTCTAATGGTACGCTTTTGGATAGAACCCTGTTGAGGATGTACAGGCATTGTTTCAAACCCCTAAACACTGGAGAGATAAGGAGATAAACCTTCATTAACCCCTTTGAGCCTTGGAGTATGAGCTTCTTTCGTACGAAAAAACCCTTATACTTAACCCAGGGGCCGGGTAGGCGTCAGTTAGTTTGACCGAACGTTCAAATTTCAAGGAGAGCGTGCATCCGAGGAACCATTACCTTCTATTCCACCGTCAAAAGGTCAAGAGATGTGAAACCACAATGGTTATCCATCAACAATCAAGGAGTGAGACGGTCACAACCTTTCAAGCAAGTAAGACAACTAGTGTCACACGCTTTGTTCAAAAAGGGGAATAAAAAAGAAAGCCCGCTAAGTCAAAACTTGAAAACAAGCGACTTAGACAAAAGTTAGGGCATCCCGCTGGACTTCAAAATCAAAAAATCAAGAGAGTCAGTCCAGGCAAAAATTAGGGATCAAAGAAGCAAAAGAAAGAAAAAATGAAAAACGAAAAGGATTACAAAAGAAAATCCTCGATAAGAACAAATTCATGTGATTACAGGCACAAAAGACACAAAAAGGATGACTGCCACTCCAAAGCCTCCTTGGGTGTCAAACCATTAGTTGCATGAGCTCCTTGAAGATCATAAACCTTTTGAGAGATGAGCGTTTGGGTCAGATTAACTGAACATAGGACTGAAGAACATCACGAAGAGTGGGTGGGCACCGATAAATTTTGAGCCATAAATCCTTTTTTCTGAAACCGTGAACCAGACCACGTTACAACCCTTAAAAGTCCTAATTGAAACAGGGTTTATTTCGAAAACGTACTTCAACAGGACAACGTTCCTGACTCCTATAAGTTGTGCTAATAAGACTTGTTGGTATTGCATGAGCGCTTTGTTTTGCCATTAAAAAAAAATCAAGGTCGCATCCCAGCAAGTGATTCGTTCACAAGGCTTGGCGACGCATTTTCAATAAAAACTTCAAGGTTAACATGAGTGTTGCATTAGGATTGTCATTCTCATAAATAACTTGTTCTATTTGCATATATATGCCTAAGCATCAATGCAGCTTACACAGTGAACATCAGTCAAGAAGCTTGATCCTGCCAAGTTGGGAAGCTTGAAAATTCTGAAGGACAATCATATCAAGAGGCATGCTGCCAAGAGACTCGGTGTAGAGTGGGCTCTCCCCAGTAAGTCGTGTTAAGATGTAGCCAATCTGGGGCAGTCACGTCGAGAAATCTCTCCGAAATTTAGTTATTCTGGGGCATTCATTCTAAGATCAGGGGCAAAGTCACTTCAAAGCTCATATTGGGGCAGGTCATCTCTAGAGCATGGGAGATCGTCCACTCCTGAAAATGGTTAATTGAAAACACCTCCTCAAGGTTCAAGATGCTAAAGCAGAGTATTGTCAAGTCATTATGATCCCCTTCAAGGTAATGTACGGGGCAGTTATGTCGAGATATGATAAATCTCTCCAAGAGTTTGAAGACCCTGGGGCAGTGCGAATGCCCGATCTTCTGTAAAATCCTCTTGAGATGAAAAGTTTAAAGAGCCGCTTATGACCATAAAGATGAGTCAGGTTGCAGGGCAACAGGATTGTACATCCCCAGCAGGTCACTCTCCCCAGCATTGAGATTGCTCCTTCCCCAGCAGGACAACCTTTCCTCAGCAGAGCAGACTTCCCCCAGCAGAAGACTTGGGAAGCATTTTCTCCAGATCAAGATGTTATTTCCCCACAGAATCAGGGTGTTCATCTTCCCCATCCATCCAAGAAGCGTGCTCTCACCGACAATGTCATATTATAGTCCCCAGCTAGGTGGGAGTAAGGTCATTCTCCCCATCAGCAGGCTAAGTTCAGCAGTACCCCCAAGCAGGCTAGTATCATGGACTGTTTTCCCCAGCAAGTTCTGAGCCAATTGGATATTAGCAATTTTCAGTAACAGACTTCTGGTTCCGTTATTGGCGTTCATTCTCAACTCCCCCAACAGAGGAGAAGTCTCAGGTTTTGGATGTTACCTTCAGTGAAAGACAGGTGGGGTCCCCGGTAGTTCTTTTGTGATTTCATCCCCAGCAGAAGTTGTTGATTCGAAGAGCCGATCAGTATGACACTTCTCAGCAGAGTTCCTAGATTCAGAGGGAAATTTATTTTTGTCATCCCCAGCTAAATCAATTTTTTCTCTCCGGCATTTATTTTGCTGGAGGGACCCTTTTTGCGTATCATAAGCATTTGCATTGCATCCTCAAGCACATAGCATTTCCATTTCGTATGGAGCATTACACCACAATTCAAACATTTGCATTCAAAGCATAAGCCAGGTTTGATACTTTCCCTGCCAGTTCTATTTCTCAGCAGAGATGGCATAACTCAGGAGATTTTGGAGGGTTGTATTCCCTATACCTGTGCTCCCCGGCAGAGTCTTTTATTTAGACTTCTCCTTTCCCCAGCGGAGTCATCTTATCTATGGATCATGGGCCCGTTAGAAGTTTGTCTAGCCTTTTCTCTTTTGTGAAATCCCGTTCTTGCTTGACCAGAAGTTTGTTTCGCGTTATCCCCAGTGAAGTTGCCATTTATTTTGCTAGTTTCTCTTTATCAGCAGAGATAGCAATCTTTTGAAGATTTTCGTCCGTCAGTTTCCCTTTATCAGCAGGGATGGCATTGATTTTGCTAGTTTCTCTTTATCAGCAGAGATAGCAATCTTTTGAAGATTTTCGTCCGTCAGTTTCCCTTTATCAGCAGGGATGGCATCTAGTTTGCTAGTATCTCTTTATCAGCAGAGATAGCAATCTTTTGAAGATTTTCGTCCGTCAGTTTCCCTTTATCAGCAGGGATGGCATTTATTTTGCTAGTTTCTCTTTATCAGCAGAGATGGCAATCTTTTGAGGATATTCTTCATCAGTTTCCCTTTATCAGCAGGGATGGCATTTATTTTGCTAGTTTCCCTTTATCAGCAGGGATGGCATCAGTTTGCTAGTTTCTCTTTATCAGCAGAGATAGCGATCTTTTGGATAGTTCTTCGTCAGTTTCCCTTTATCAGCAGGGATGGCATTTATTTTGCTAGTTTCTCTTTATCAGCAGAGATGGCAATCCTTTGAAGATTTTCTTTTGTCAGTTTCCCTTTATAAGCAGGGATGGCATCAGTTTGCTAGTTTCTCTTTATCAGCAGAGATAGCGATCTTTTGGATAGTTCTTCGTCAGTTTCCCTTTATCAGCAGGGATGGCATTTATTTTGCTAGTTTCTCTTTATCAGCAGAGATGGCAATCCTTTTAAGATTTTCTTTCGTCGGTTTCCCTTTATCAGCAGGGATGGCATCAGTTTGCTAGTTTCTCTTTATCAGCAGAGATAGCGATCTTTTGGATAGTTCTTCGTCAGTTTCCCTTTATCAGCAGGGATGGCATTTATTTTGCTAGTTTCCCTTTATCAGCAGGGATGGCATCAGTTTGCTAGTTTCTCTTTATCAGCAGAGATAGCGATCTTTTGGATAGTTCTTCGTCAGTTTCCCTTTATCAGCAGGGATGGCATTTGTTTTGCTAGTTTCTCTTTGTCAGCAGAGATAGCAAGCTTTGAAGATACTCTTTTGTCAGTGTCCCTTTATCAGCAGGGATAGCATATTTTGAGATTTCTTTATCAGTTCTCTCTATCAGCAGAGATGACATAACTTGGGAGAGTTTGTTTCACTTTATACCCAGCATAGCTAGCACTCGTCCGAATTGTGACAGTACAGCATTTATGGCTAATTTTCCAGCGGAGGATTGCAAATTTCCGGGTTCTTTGGTATTCAATCTCCGTGCATCCTGATCGTCTGAAAGTCGTCGCTATCATACCTTCAGGACCAAGTTGATTGAATAGGGGCAGCTGTTGCACCCCAAAATTTGCCCTCCTTACTTTAGTACTAACTGTCTTGTGTTTCTTTTTCATTTGCATCATTAGGTCATAATTCATAATAATACATTGCATTGGTCTTCTAAGACATGGATCAGGAGTTTCTCTGAGTCGGGGCTTCCTATTTGCTTTGAGGTACTTTCATTTAAGTTTGGCAGAGGTTTGAGTTCGTATTGTTATAATTTCAT
The DNA here is from genome assembly GCA_022829125.1 of Lathyrus tuberosus. Classification (NCBI taxonomy): domain Eukaryota; kingdom Viridiplantae; phylum Streptophyta; class Magnoliopsida; order Fabales; family Fabaceae; genus Lathyrus; species Lathyrus tuberosus. The sequence goes on from JALAZF010000035.1 coordinate 843,224, forward strand.
ATCAGAGGATTCGCCAAATATCAAGTTCATTTTCTTCAAAATTTCTCAAGAGGTATCAAGAGATTATGGTTTTATCATGGTTAATTGAGAAGGCTGTGAATTAGGTTCTGAATCCTTCTCAACATCTCAAGCGCATTGGTTCCAGGATAAGGTGTTTAATTTCAAGTCAGGTGTCGTTTATTCAGTCACGATCAAGATCAGATGGAAGGTCGACCTAATCTTGGTCAAACCATCAGGAGACTGTTTCAATCACAAGTTGTTAGTATCAGTGGCTATTTCTTAAACAAGGTGTATTCAAGGTCAAATTGTTGTGTGCGGAACTCATCAGGTCATCAAGCGGTGGTTCATGTGAGGTTTGGTTCAGAAAACCATATTTATCATGATTTATCACTTCAGATTGTGCTCTTCTGTGGATTTATTTTCCCAGAGATTCTGTCAGACGGATTCAAATTGATTCAGGATTCATTTGATCAGAAATTCATAAGGCGTTTAATTCAGATGGTTGTTGCTTCAATTGCAAGTCGTTCAGTGGTTCAGAAGATTCATTTTAATCAGAGGATTTTGGAAGAAGTTCGAGTGAGGTTTCTAGATTAAATTCAGTCAAGGTGTTCATTAGTGGAAATATCGGTGAAGGGTTTATACAAGTTCATCATTCAAGTCATTTTTCATTTCTATTTCATTTCACATTTATAATCCACATTTCTATCCATTTTTATTAATCTCCATAATATCCATCTATCAATATCCATATCTAATTTCATTACCCATTTTTTTTCCAACCATTTACCATAAAATTCCAATTCAATAAAAATGCATATCCCATTTAATTTCATTTTGAGCCCGTTAATCCAAGACAAAAAAAAAGGGAAAGGAGAAAAGGAAGTTGACCTAACTATAAAAAGAGGGGGGCTGATTCTCAAAGTCTGAAAAGAAAAAGAAAAAAAAAAGAAAGCAAAGTCTGAAAAAAGAAAAAGGGAAAAACGGCGCAGATTGGCGGTCTCCATCGTGATTCAATCATCATCGTTCATCTTCTCTGCTACCACATAACTCCCTTCGCCGATCACCATCATCTTCTACAATCCTTCATTCAATCTCACGTCTGCAGAATCGTAACATCCTCGCCACCATACTTCAACGTAACCACCGCGATTCAACCGGTTTCGACGTCGCAACAAATTTCAACAACAAACTCAAAGCCCAGCTCACAACAGTCCCTCCACTGTGGCTTCCGTTATCGTTTCCGGTGTTGCGAATCCGCCGCTGCCTTCGGTCGTCATCAATTCGTGAATCTCCGATGATTATCAGCTTCATCACATTGTAATTCTCAACTTCATCCTTCCTCCATGTCTTCGTCTTCATCAGGTTGTGTTACAATGGCAACATTGCTTCGCACAAACTCAGCAAATCTCGAGCAGCTCAGAATTTGGCGTACTCGATCCGCAGCAGTGCCGACGCCAACAACATCAGTTCAAGGTCATCATGAATACCATTGCAGCAGCTTAATCAAATCCAACAGCAACAACAACTCTCCGCGACTCTCAGCTTCATCGCCTCGTGGATCATCGATTCATCGCGCCGTTCAATTTATCTCCGACGCGACAAACGCTTTTCCTTCTCTTCTCAGCAGCTATTGTTTCTGAAACTTCAATTCCGCGACGAGAAGGACAAACAATAGTAGCTGACAGCAGTAGGATTTCGACGTTCGGTAACAACTTTGAGTTTTTGAATTTATTACAATGCTGTTCGGATTTTTTATTTTCTTTGAAGTTTCGATTCAAGATGCGATGGTCACTGTGTATATTTTCAATTGCCTTGGATTGCTTGTCATGTTTAATTTCAGATTGGTGTTTGTGATTCGATTTCGAATTGTTCTTCGTACCGATTATCGATTCATTCCGTCTGTTGTTTGCCAATTCAAGAGGTTTTTTGCATTGTCGATTTCGTTGGTTCGTTTTGTTATTTTCTTTCTCATGTTGATGGTTTGTGTTTTGATTGAAATGATCCATGATTTGGTTAAGTTCATAAAACTGGGTTCTTGTAGTTGGTTACTTTATACGTTGTAAAACAAGTTTCTGTTACAGTAAAAACTTTATAATCCAAGTTACATAATTTTATTGCCACTCTTGTTTTATGTTTTATTGTTGTGTTGATTTAGTGCAATTTTAATTCTTGATTGAATCTCAATGTTAGTTTTAGAATTATTTTTAATTTTGGTTGACCTTTTGTTTTGGTTGAAATGATGCAGGATTTAATTGAATTGAAGAAGACTAATTTTACGGTTTGTGTCTGCATGTACCGGTTAATATGTTAGCATGAAACTGCACGTACTGCATGTACCATTATAGATGCATAGCATTTAACATGTTAGTTAGATCTTTTTCTTTTTCATTACTAAAGATTAATTTAATTTTATTTAGATTTTAATTCCATTTAGATTTTAATTCCAATTTTAATTTTAATTTTAATTTGGATTTTAATTTTAATTTAGATTTTAATGTTGGTCAACTTTTGTTCGTAATGGTTGTTAACCTTTGACTAATCCTTTGGTTAATGTCTAATGATTTTGATTTCTAATTTTTAGATTGTCTTTGGATATAAGGTCTTATTAATTTTTTTTGGTTGAGATTTCTTTTTTTTTTAGTTCGTAATTAACTTTGGTTATTCTTCTTGACGAGAGTGGTGCTTTGATACTTGATATATTTGGATTTGCTTAGTCTTGTTGATATTTGAAATTGCACATAAATTTTTATTGGTTGATTATTGCTAAACTCTCCTTGTGCATGAGTTGTTTGAATATAGGAAATGATTCTGATCTATACACTGTTGTTCTATCCATACATGCTGTTAAATGCTGCTATTCTGTTCTGCTGGATTTCACACCTATTCTGTTCTGAAGATAGGAGCTGTTAAATGCTGTTCTTGGTGATTGCTGGAATACACTGCTGTGCAATGCTGAAGCGCTGTTGTTGCTGCTGTTTTTGGTTTGGTTTACACTTATGTTGCTTTGACATCTCTTTTCTTCATCTCATTTCTTTTCCTTTAAGTTTTGGATTTCACTTTGTCTGTGATTGAATTAGTTATTGTTTACTTGTGTTTGTTCACATGATCCCTTAGGATTCCTAGCTCGACTTAATTTTCGATTAAGTTTGAGGTAGGAGAGACATTAGGCTTTCAATCCTTTGCATGATAACATTAGGACAAAATTCCCTAGGATAGTCTCCCTCCAAACCTCCCCTTAGGGCCACTTTTGCATGATAACATTAGGATAGATTTCCCCTTAGTGTTTTCTTTTCTTTTGAGTCCCTCTTCTCATCTCATAACATCTTTAAAACACTTAATAAGAATAAGGTGTATTGCGCACGAGCCTTAAGTGTGGGGAATGAGAAATGAGGGGCTTCCTCTCATCTCTCTAGAGTGCTTAGCGAGCGTCTTGTCTTGGGACGATGCGTTAAGTATTCACCCCTGTGCCCTAGACTTTGGTGCAATGCAACTTAGGAACTAACTTAAGCCACTTCTGTCCTAAAAAACACAAACCAACTTCAAACCTTTTTGTGCTTCGGGACCTTCAACTTAAAGGCTATTTTCAAAAAGGGCACGTTATTTTCCGTCTGAGACGCAAACAGGCATCGACCCTAACTGACGCGAACTTAACGTCGCTCATAAAAAACACAAAAAGAACTTGGTCTGAACTACGTTGACTCTGAATTCCCCATTGCACAAAGGGGGTACGTAGGCCTAGGACGTTGACGTCCTACCGAGTCGGTCTTTGTCTTCCCCTCTTCGTCTTAGTACAGCCCTAGATGATAGAATAACTCACCCTTAGAATAGACAACAAGTGTGGATCCCATCGAGTACGATGGACGCGTGGGGTGCTAGCACCTTCCCCTCGCGTAACCGACTCCCGAACCCAGGTTATGGTTGCGATGACCATTCCTTTCCCCCTTCCTCAGGTTTATGCGGTGTTCTCTTTCCCTCTCTTGGGATAAATTTACACGGCTGGCGACTCTATTTTTCCGCGTCACTCTCGCGTTTGTACCTGGATGAAAATCCTGGGAGCGACACCTAGCAACCAACCTTGCCTTGTATCTTTTCGACGCCACTCCTTCGATTCCTTCCTTGACCTTGAAAATCCATTTACAACTGACTAACCTGCCTCCAGCAGGTTTCTTGATCAGTTCCCATGTGTCGTTGTCATGAAGAGATTTCATCTCATCATCCATGGCCTTCAGCCATTCAGTCTTCTTTCGACTCCTCATAACTTCCTTATAGTCTCTAGGTTCTTCGTCGAGAACCTCACTTGCAGAGATTAAGGCATAAGTTATAAGATCTGCATACCCAAGTCTCTGAGGTGGCTTGATGACTCTTCTCGACCTGTCTCTTGCTAACAGGTAGTCATTATCAGTTTCCTCATCTTCGACAACATCTTCTGTTTCGTCTTCGACTTCATCTGGGGTACGCACTTCAGCATCAACATGCTCCTCCTCAACAGGAATCTCTCCCTGTTCCAACTCTTCGTCAGCAACATCAATTTTCTTGAAAGCCATCTCAGCTTCATTGAAAACTACATCTCGACTGGTGACACACCTCCTGTGACCTGGCTCTAGGCACCATAGCCTATAAGCTTTGACTCCTTCAGGGTATCCCATGAACATGCACTTCAGAGCTCTAGGTTCGACCTTGTCTTGCCTAATGTGAGCATAGGCCACACAGCCAAACACTCTCAGTCTGTCGAGACTAGGTGGATTTCCCGACCAAACTTCTTCAGGTGTCTTCATATCTAATGCAGTTGAAGGACATCTATTTATCAGATATGCAGCTGTCGAAACAGCTTCAGCCCAAAACACCTTCTTCAATCCAGCACTAACCAACATGCATCTAACCCTTTCAAGGATTGTTCGATTGAATCTCTCAGCTAAGCCATTTTGTTGAGGAGTACCTGCTACAGTCTTATGCCTTGCAATCCCAGACTCAACACAGTAACTGTCGAACGCTTTGTTGCAGAACTCAAGGCCATTGTCAGTTCTCAACCTCTTAACCTTTCTGCCAGTTTGAGTTTCGACCAGAATCTTCCAACTTTTGAAATTCTCAAAAGTTTCATCCTTCGTCTTCTGAATGAATACCCATAGCTTTCTGGAATAGTCATCAACAATGGATAGAAAATACCTTGCACCTGAGTGTGAAGGATTCCTTGCAGGCCCCCAAAGATCAGCATGAATGTAATCAAGGGATCCATGTGTTCTTTGCTTGCCTTTGTTGAACTTTGCCCTACAGGATTTACCAAATACATAAGATTCACAAAACTCCAACTTTTCGACCTTGTCACCACCTAGCAGGTTCTGCTTCCCCAATTCGACTAGGCCTCTTTCGCTGACATGGCCCAATCTCATGTGCCATAACTCTGTCTTCGACATAGGTTTCGTGGATACAACATTAGTCGAACCACTTACAACCTCAGCCTCCAGGGTATACAAGCCTTGGTTTTTCACGCCTCTCAAGACTTCCTTCGACCCTTTCATGACTCTCAGGGTACCTTGCTCTCCTTTGAAAACATATCCCTTTCTGTCGAATTCACCTAGAGAAATTAAATTTCTCTTCAAGTCAGGTACATACCTAACTTCAGTCAATAATCTTATTGACTCATCATGGAGCTTGAATCTCACGGATCCAATACCTGCAATTTTGCAAGCTTTGTTGTTTCCCAGCAGCACTGATCCTCCATCTTGATCACATAATTCTTCAAACACATTCTTGTTTGGAGTCATGTGCCAAGTACATCCAGAATCCATAATCCACTCTTTTCTTGAGTCGCCGCTTGAAACTACAAGAGCATCAGATGAGTCGAAGTCATCTTGAACAATGGTTGCGTTGCCATTATCCTTACCTCCATGATCTTTCAGGCGTTCAGGGCACACTTTTCTTGTGTGACCCTTCTTCTTACAGTGATAACATCGAAAACCAGATGTTTCGCCACTAGAAGACTTCTGCTGACTTTTACCTTTCTTCTTGTCGAACCTACCATCCTTTCGCAAGAATTTTCCCTTAACTGCCAAACCTTCACCAATCATCGAAAGTTTATGCTCCTTTCGTTCGTTCAGGTCCTTAGAGTACAAGGCTGATTGAACTTCTTCAAAGGTCAGGGACTCCCTTCCATACAAGAGAGTTTCGTTGAAGTGAGAATGTGTTCTAGGCAAAACACACAACAATAATAGTGTTTGATCTTCGTCGTCGATCTTCACATCGATATTTTCAAGATCAAGAATCAGCTTATTGAACATATCCAACTACTCAGTCAAAGCTTTGTCTTCACTCATCTTAAACGAATACAAAGCTTGCTTCAGGTAGAGTCGATTCACCAAAGATTTGGTCATGTATAAGCTTTCAAGCTTCACCCATAACCCTGATGTCGTCGTCTCCTTTGATACCTGTCGAAGAACCTTATCACCAAGGCTCAACAATATTGCGTTGTGTGCTTTCTCTATCATGGTAGTCTTTTCTCTTTCAGTTAACGCAGCGTCCATGGCTGCCATTCCCTTCAACGCTTCCAAACAACCCTGCTGAACCAGTAGGGCTTTCATCTTCAAGCGCCACAGACCGAAGTCGTTCACTCCGGTGAACTTCTCGATCTCATACTTTGTTGAAGGCATCTTCTCCACACTCACCGCACCAATTTGTTGTTAATCGGATACCTTAGAAACAAAGTATAATTGGTTCCTTGATCAGTCAAGAAACTCACAAGGGGTTATGGTTAACAAAGAAAACAAGAGAAAAACAACAAGGATTGGTTATAAAACTGTTATTCTTTCCTTTCTCCTTAAAACAAGGATTACAAGTATACAAGAATAACAAACTAACCACTCTCACTCTTATTAGGTTTTGTCACACTTTGGAATGAGAGACTAGCATGCTATTTATAATAAAACCTAGCACACTAAACTAATGGGCCTTTAACAAAATACCCATTACAAGCTAACTTAGGGTACAAGCTAACTTAACCAATTGGATCCTTAACACAAGGCCCAATTCAATATGCTAAAAAACCTAGCAATATTAACTAATACATGTTAGAAGAATCTTTGACTACAATCATGCATTATTTTCGACAGCAGCATGTGATCCAACTTCGACGGCATGCTTCTTCTAGAGTTCGATCCAAATTCCACATAACAGTTGATAGTCTTACTTTTTAAACTAATCTAATTCAATTTCTCAAATTAACACCACCACATAATCTGAAAATCTAACTACGTAACAGAATCTGTCCAAATTAACTTCTAATTGATTTCCTAACTTCAATGTCATTTTAACTTAATTTCAATTGCATTTAGAATGAGTTTCTAACAGAATTCAGAGGAGAGAAAATTTAAATAACAATCATCACAGTTCAGTTTCAACAATTACACATTTCAGTCAGTCAACACCACATTCATACAAATTATTCAAACAATAACATCACTAATCCAATTCATACTCAGATTCATTCAAACACTTGCAGTGCAGTAAGAAATTCATGAGCTCGTCATATTAACAGCCCTACATTCCCACAAAATAACTGTAACTAGTTTTGAATTCATTCAACTCTCGATTAGTATAACAACACTAACAAAACTCACTATCCTAACACAACTTATTCTTTTTCTAAGCAACTCACTGATTAAAACTAATGCCATTCATAATCAATCTAACTTTAACCATTATTCTAACAATTAACTTCCATTTTCCATAACTAACTAATCAAATTGGTTTCTAACTTACTAACTCTTCCAAACTAACTTAGCAGAATTGTTAACACTGTTATCATTTTAACAAACTTCTACAACTCACAACTAACTTAACTAAATTTTAACAACTAACTGCACAACACCAACTGATTCTAACTGAAATCTAACTCTATTATAACATTTAACTAACTTGCTCATGGAAACTTAACAGAAACTAACCTTGCCCTAACTTTCAACAACCCTGCCCGATTTCACTGCCCTATTCTGTCACAACTTCACCGTCTATATAATCTCCAATCGCCCTTCAATTCTAATGCGACAATCATTTTCATTCTCACTCAATAACAATTCCAGAAATCATCACTCATCACAATCTCACAGCAAAATCTCGGAGTGCTCGTTCTCTGCAAGGCTTTCTCTCACTCTCAATCTTGTTGAGTTTTTCTCAATTCCTCTGAGCCTCTCCATCACTCTCACATATCACAAGAACACGACAACAATAGCACAGAGAAACTACAATCCATACAAACTAAAGAACAAGAAGAAAAAGAAGATTCATACAAGAAGGAGAAGAAGAATTGCTAATTGCTGAAGGGGGAGTAAAAGGATTCAAGTTGCATACCTTGTTCCTCTGGTTTTCCCTACATTTCTCCGTCGTATCCAGCACACACCAGGGTAGCTTCCGCCTCAAAGGGTAGCTCGTTTGCTCCTCTTTTCTGCTTGATTAGAATAATTCAATGTAGTTTAGACATCCTGGAGCCAAACCCATAGGGTGTGTTTGTTTTATGGATTTAAAATTTTTTCTCAAAAATGTGTGAGGTTGGAAATCGTATTCACACGTTTGTTTCAAGTTTTATCAAATTATATACCCGAGTATCTTTTATTCCTGAGAATATAATTTATTCATAACTTTGATATTTTTTATTCCCATGTAAAAGGGTGGAAATCTTACATTCCCATAAAATAAAAGATAACCACCCATAACCTCTCGCTCAAAATTAATTTAACTCTTTTATATATTTTTTAAAAAAGTAAATTAAATATATTTTATAAATATTTCAAAGAACTTCAATTACTTACCAAACACATAGACAGGACTAAAATTCCTGGTATTATTGTTCCAGGAAATAATATTCCCAGGATTATAAATTTAATCCTTTAAACAAACACATCTCTAGGGTTTGGACTTCAGCTTGCTCATGCTTGTAGTTCAATTCGTTTTTGCAAATAGTTAGGGTTTGTTTCCATGGATGTGATTTAGATTTTAGGATGGGAAGTATGTAGAGTTAAGTTGGGGTTATGGAAGAGGAAGGTCGGACGAAGTCGCTGGCATTTGTTTGAATGCATTTGTACCTCTGCCGCCGCCGGAGGCGATTCCCGACGCGACGGAGTTTCTCATAACCTTAGTTTGAGTCCGCTGAGCATAATGTGAATGAGAAACAAGAACGAGCTGAACGCTGAAATTCTGAACTCCCTCCCTCAATATTTCTACTTTGGTTTGGGCCTTCCAAGACTTTAGGCCATGAATTCGCTCATTGCACCCTTGTCTACCTATAACACACCCCTCATGAGCAATAACACAACTATGTTGGGCTTTTGATTGAGCCCAATGCCTTTTCCTGACTAATACACCCTTGCAGGCCAATGCACACCCCCCTCTGTTGCTCCATGGGTAACACGTTGCGCTTTCCTGAAGCCCATTTAGGTTGATGCCTGCACCCTGCCAGTAGTAATCACATTGTGCCTATCTCTTCTTTTATTTCTTACTAGTGGCCAAGAGAGGATATCAGCATCTAAGGTGGCCAACTTGTGTTTAGCTTTGACTTTTCCCTTTAATCTGGCGACAAGAGTGCGAGAATCAAAAACCAGGCAACGATGTTCGTGCAAAGTGGCCATCCTCCGTGAGATATGGTTCCAGCTTTCTTGCTTCTATCTCGTGACTTGTACAACTTGCTCTAGCAAAGGTTTGAGATCTAGCACAATGTCGTCATTTCGACCTGGGACGTCGGGTTTGCTCAACTTCAATAACAACCCTTGAATTTTAAACAAGACTAGGGAGTCATCCCTAACAGTTTGGAAGAGATCAACGCCAACTAGATTATTTTTAAGCTGCCCAAACAATTCATCATTATCGTCAACATGACCAACATGTGAGTTGGGAAACAAGAACTTTGAATTCTCGATGATCCTTATGAAGGCCTCAACTGGATTTTCTGTTTCAACAACCATGGAAGCATCCTGGGTGGAAGGAGATACTTCACTAGCACTTTCACCATATCGCAACCCAGGAGTCGGGGAGGAGTGAGTCTGTTTAGGGAACACGTTCTGGTGAGGAGATTGTCTAAGGCCAGAACCTAACATAAGGAGTTTCCTTGACACGAAAATCCATCAAATTTCCCCCAAGAAAGCTAGCTCTAATAAGAGCCTCAAGCAACATAACCCTAGTTTGTTGGTTGGTGGGAGTAGGCATAATTATCAACTTGTTGTTAGTCACCATGACAGACTCCAATATTTTCCCACCAGTCGGTGCCCCGTGGGCGAAGACACCATTGTGGCTGGCATCACTTTACATCTCATGAGAAGGGGCGGTGGACTAAGGATGGTATGAAGGAGCAATGGTAGGGATGTCAAAAATTTTGACAATATCATTCGGATTAACCGATTGAGGATGATAGCTCTCAGTAGGTGTGCCTATAGCCTGCCAAACGAATGAAGTCAATGTTGGCCAAGGAAAAATATAGGAGAAAGAGTGAAAAATACTTGTTTTTCTTCAAGCTGAGACAAAGAAGTAGTGGTCTCAGTCGTGGTATGAGGTTGCCTAAAGAGATGTCCACTCAGCCTTCTTCTATACTGAAGGGGCGCGTCACTGTCTTCAGTGTTCTCTCGATAGAAGGTGGTAACGCCTATATGCCTTGATCTCTTTATTTTAACAAAGGTCTCACCTGAATCTACGACAGCCTTAGGAGGCCCAATAACGATACCGACAACACATGCACCAACATCAAAAGCAGGTGGAGGAGGAACCATGGCCTTTTCTTCACCCTTACTAGGGTAAAATTCGCGCTCTTTTTGGGGAGACTGACAAAATCGGATAGGATGAGCAAAGGATTATATCATGATAAAAATGAACCAAAAGTCAAAGTCCAAACCAAGGTGTCGCCATTCGAAGACGCATGGTCGATATCATCCGAGTGGGGTATCCTTCTGGAGGTGGAGGGTTCACTCATCATCCTTCCCTAAACAATTATCTTCAAGTTAGAAAATCCTGGGATAAAGGAATTTGTTTGGGAGGTTGAGAACTTACTTTTCCATTTAGCGAAATACTGGCTCCTAGGGAGCCACTGGTGAAATTGTTTGGATCCTTAGGGAGACCAAGAAAATGAATGGCATGTGTTCAATAATAGGGTGAAATAAAGAACATAGAACGATTGAACGATCATGACCAACATACCTTTCTCTCTGCGAATAAAAAATGTGTTGACTAAACATTGGGCCATTATGGCTTGGTCAGGCACAAGGGACCAATGTTGTGCCCATCGTTCTTAAAACTCTAGAGTGCAATGATAAGAGAGGGAGTAGTCGAAGACATGCCGAAAAACTTCTTTCTTCTTATAAAATAGATGGCTGCCTTTGAGCCACCGCTCAGTAGTTGTATCAAGAATACAAAAAAAGGTTTTGGCGCTCAGAATAAGACACTTGGGGATGAGTTGGCTCAAGCCAAATTGCCTGGCCACCAAGTTAGGTTGGTAAGGGGCTACCCTTAAACCGGCTGTTGCAGTAGTAACTCGCGTCCGTAAAAGGGTAGGATTAAAGTAGGCAAATAAAACCCCATCGATCTCATCTTGCTCTTGTTTAGACAGAATGGGACAAGGTTTCCTAAACCATTTAGGACCACACTGTCGACCAGCGAATGAGGTCATCGACTCAATAAAAGTTTTACACTGGTAAAACATCTAAAAGTAATTTTCAAAGATCGGTAGAGAAGCGACCTTCCTATTATTCGGGGTAAGTTTAGCTAAACGAGGACCTTCGATTCTCGCTCTTAGATCAGGAGGAATTTTAGACTTAAAAGAAGATTCAAATGTGGCATTTAGCCACAGTTGCAGAAGCCAAATTGGTCCACCTATTTGTAGGCTGTTAGGATTTTTTGGCTTGACCATATACGCGACTGCCAAAGCCAGAGGCTTGTAAAGCCCCATGAGAATCAAATAGCTCATTATCGTAACCCGAAATTTGACCTCCCTTTTTAACTTTTGCATGGGCATGTGCATTCGCATCGCTGGCATACGCATTCACACTTTTATCTATGTGTTTCTTGTTGCAGGATTTTCAGGTTTTCCATTAATCACATCCTCACAAGACCATTACATCATCAAAACAAACTCAAAATAATGGTCTCCATGTTTATTTATCAAGACAAAAGATGGAAAATCGGAACCAGGACTTCAGCATCTTGTTTTTTGCAAATTTATGGCAATTTGGCTGAAGTAACCGGTTAGCACATATGCTGTAACCGGTTACTCAGTGTATTTTTCACCAAAAAACGCAAGTTTTCAAGCATGTAACCGGTTAGCACATATGCTGTAACCGGTTACTCTGTGCAAAGTTTCAGTTTCTGCTGCATTTTTGGGACAGCACCATGCACTCTCCTTAGTCATTGATTCTACAGTATTCTAGCAGTGTGTGGAATATTCTAGACTTCTCTAGACATTTCAAGGCTATTCAATTCAATCCAAGTGCATTTATTCTAATGCTTCACTTCAAATTAAGTGCACCATGTTCCTTGTTTTACAAGCATGCCAACCGTTGGATGATGGAAATTTACATTGGAATTGTTACCGAGTTGGTTCTAACTAATCGAGTTAACCACCTTGACTCAGTGAGTCAAGCCCAACTAACTCCAAACCCAAAGCTAAGTCCAAACCTCCCATACTCCAAACCTAAAGTCTATATAAGCTCAGCTTCACTCATTTTTCAAGGACCTTCAACCATTTTGCACAATTCACTCTCAATTTTCTCATTCTCCTCTGCATTTTTCTGCAATTTCTACATCTTCATCTCAATTCTCATTCCAAAACCTCACCAAAAGCTCTTATTCTTGAAGGATAATCACTTTTCACATTGAAAGTGATTAATTCTTGAGCTTAACCTCCATCATTTGGCATTCTTTGGTTGGATTTCTGGAATTACATCTTATTCTACTTCAATCCAAGAGTTCTACAACTTTCAATTTCGTGCAAGTTCGATTTCGGTGCATTTTCGCGTTTTTGATCGGTTTCGACGCGTTTCGTCTACAAATTAAGGATCCTCTGGTTTTCTTTGATTTTCTGCATCAAAATCTCTTTGCAACACTTACCAAGCCAAATCTTCGGCTTGTAGGTTGGTGGACCTAACTAATTTTACCGTTTGCCGCATTTTCGTATCGTTCGCAATGTAGTCGATGATTATTGTGTGTGATTTGGTTTTGCATTTGTTTGATCCATGATCCTAATGTGTTAGTTGATTCTATCACTGTTTATTTGTTGTTTTCAAGTTCAATTTTCGTGCACAAATTCATTTCCTAGCATGTGGTGATTGGCATAAGTGATTATGTGTTGAAAATCACTTTTGAAAAACTGTTTTTGCTGTTATTTTTGCCACTGTCTCAGTGGTAACCGGTTAGCAGTTATGTTGTAACCGGTTACACAGTTCAATTTTCAACAAATACGCTGATTTTCAAGTATGTAACCGGTTAGCAGATATGCTGTAATCGGTTACCACTGAACAGATTGACCAATTTTGAGTTTTTTTCAAGCTTGTTTGATATCCTTTCTTCTTCTAACTTCCATGGATCAATGTGCTTCATTTTTATGGATGTTTTAAGTGTCATTTAACTTCTGATTAAAGCATGTTCATGAACTTTTGTTGCACACTTTTGATTATTCAAATTGTTCCTATTTTGGCATCATGTGAATGTAGTTATTCTTGCATTTTTTCTTTGATCACAAATAACATGATTTTGTGTTGCATTTTGTTGATCACTTGGTACTGTTTTGTACTCCCTTTCTTTATTTGCATTAAGTTCATTCTTCATAGATGAGCTTAATCTTGTATAATCAATAATTCACCACCTTTTGCTTTAATGCTTTTCCATTCTCTTTGGAAAATTGTTGGCATGGTTTTTTCCCTTTGATTAATTGATCGAAACCATGTTTCGATTAGTTGATCCTCCTTTTCCCTCTCTTTAGGATATCTTTAGAGCTTCTCTTTCTTGATTCCCCATGGAGTTGGAGTTAGCACGATGCATGACGCACGACATTGGAGCGTTGTACAAGCTAGTTGTTACGTTGTCCAATTTACAACATATTGGAGCACTGTACAAGTTGGAGGTGTTGTGTTGTCCGTTTCTTTTTCCGCACTATACTTTGAGCGCTAGAGAAGGAATGAGGATGGTTGTCCTACCCTCATTCTGACTATTTCTTGGGTAAGGGCATTTGGCCCTCACTTTCGAGAATAGTCACCTCTATCCTCAAGCTGTAGTGTTGTTTCACCCCCAGTCGAGTCGATCCTTGATCACTTTTCTCCCTTTGCAATCTCTTTCGATCCTTGATCACTCCTATCCCTTTCAATCTCTCTTTTGATCAATCGTCATCTTCTTGGGTTAAGATCATCGTCCTTGGGTTAGCAAGTTCTTGTTTCAATACCCTATCAGTTTCTTTCTTGTGGTCAGTCATTGCTTGATTCCCTAGAAGAGTCTCAAATCCCTTTTCTTCGGTTAAACACAGTTTTCCTGTTAAACACCGAAACTCTTTCGGAGTTCGCAACCTTCTCTTGGTTCCCCTCCCTTTGTTCGATTAACCACTGCTTGTCAGTTAAAACACCAATTTGCACTTCTTCTCAGTTAACCACAGTCTATCTATTAGCATATTGAGTTTCCTTTTCTTGGGTTAATCACCTCCCCTTGGTTAATCACCCGTTCCTCTCAGTTAACCACAATCCGTCTGTTAAAATACTGAGCCTTTTGGGTTAATCACCTATTCTGGGTTAATCACCTTTGTCGCGGCCGACAAAAATATTCTAGTCGCCACTATATTTTTTCTAAGGGAAATAATGATAAACCTAAAAATCCTTAATCCCAAGGGCAGAGATTCCTACGGTTCGGGAGTCGGTTAAGTGAGGGGAAGGTGTTAGGCACCCCTTGCTTCCATTGTACTCAATGGGATCCACCTTTAAATTTAGGGTATATTTGTTTGTCTAAGTTATAGGAAAACCTAACGTTTTTATTAATTATACTCGCTAGGGTTGGTTTGCAACCCTATGCCTACGTACCCTCAATTTGAAAGATCAGAGTAACCGTAGTTCACCTCCCCTATTCCTACCCCCTAATCCTATTCCTATTCCTAATCCCAAACCCAATCCACTATCTATACTCTTGGATAAAGAGTTGTATCCCTTTAATCTAGTATTTATACTCCTAGATAAGGAGTTCTATCCCTTAATCTATTATTTATACTCCTAGATAAGGAGTTCTATCCCTTAAATCTCGATATGATTATTTATACTCTCGGAGGAAGAGTTTTATCCCAAAATCCTTGTCCATTGTTTATACTCTCTGACGGAGAGTTCTATCCCTAAATCCTTTTGGCCTATATTTTAACTCTTGGAATCTAAGAGTTTTATCTCTTATCCCATCCCTTATTTAGGCTCTCGGACCAAGAGCTTTATCCCCTGATTTTATATCCCAAATATTTTATCCCTTGTATCATCCCATAGAATTATCCCATTTTTATTTATTAAAAAAAATATCCCTTTTCAACTTATTTTTAAAAATAAATTGATTATATGATTATATAAAAAAAAACCTTAAGTTTATTATCCCATAATTGCTAGTAGAAGCTTGGTATTTAATTTATTTAAGAATATAGCTTAAATGATTAATTAACCATTCGTCTAATACTTTATCCCCGATTTTTATTTCAAAAATAACTCATTTTTATCCCAAAAATCAACCCCTAATTTCCCAACTAAATTAATACCCCATAATTAATCCTAATTATTTAATTATATAGAGTAACCCCAATTGTTTAATTAAAAATTATAACATCTCAATAAATATACAATAAACTCAAAATGAAAAACTTATGCCAATTATAAAATAAGTCCCAATCATTAAATTAAAAACTTGTAACATCCCAAAAATATGAATAATCCCAATTGTTAAAACTTTTAATATCCCAAAGATAAATACTACCAAAACTTTTAATATTACAAAAAATGTGAATTAAATCTTATCCCAAAAATTGAATTAGTCCCAATTATCCCAAAAAAATATAAATTATCCCAATAAAAAAAAAGATAAATCCCAATTATTTAAAGATAAATCACAACTATTTAATTCAATAGTTTACAAAAATAAAAATATAAAATAATTTCCAATCATAAGATAAATCCCAATTACTTAATCATTAAACTTTTAATATCTAATCAAATAATTTGCAACAACCCAAAAAAAAAAAAACTTATAATATCCCAAAAACACATTAATCCCAATTATTAATTATAACATGTATTAAACCCTTAATTAAATAAAAAGTTGTTTCCTAATTGCCTAAATAATAAAAAAAAATCGCTAATAAAACATTAAAATGTTGAAATCCCTAAATATAACTATATTTTTTTTATCTCATGTTTATTGTAATTATCTAATTTTTCTTTACTCAATTATGATATTAATTAAATCCTAATTATATATTTTTTATTTTTTTTACTGTGTATTTATTACCATTTATTAAAAGGTTTCATATCTTTAATTATCATAAATCTTAACTTAAATCAAATAAATATATTTTTATTCTCCCGAGCCATAATTAACTCAACCATAAATAATTAATTAATAATAGGAAAGAAGATTAATTACTAACAAAATATATAAAAAGTTTTTTTTTTTTTTATATAAAAAGGTGGGAGCACGTGAAGAGTTACCCTCTTTTTCTTCTTACTTAATTTTTCTATTTTTTTTTATATTAATATAGTTAATTATTGAAAGCATTAAAACAAAAAAGGAACAAAAAACCCTTCTTCTCCTTCTCTCGATTTCGATCCCAATCCCAAATAAAATTTACCCAGAAATAGCAAATAAAATTTAAACCCCAGAATTGTTATGGTGATACTTAGCAGGCATTAAATAAAAAGTAACATATTACAAAATAATTAAAGTGGTGAGGTGGAACTAACCTACGGGACCGAGGTTTATCCCGGTGAGCAAAATAAATAAGTTTTTTAGCTTTCTCCCTTCTTTTCTTGGTGTTTTGCCTTTCCTCTCCCTTCTTTTCTTTTCGTCCCTTGCGCTCTCCTTTTCCTCTCCCTATTTTTCCCATTTTCCCTTAGCGCAAGATTTCGACCCCTCTTCCCCTTTTAGTGTTGTTGTTCTTCAATGTGAAGAACAACAACTTTCTTTATACTTATTATTGTGAATTTGTGGGTGGGAAAGAATGTGGAAAACCAGCTCTGTTTATAGATGAAAAATTAGGTCAGACATTGAATAAAAATTTTCAGTTTATGAAGGTTTTAATCTGACCTGATTTTCCTCTATTTCTTGGAGCCCAAGCAAATGAATCTGGATGGATTCATGGCTTGGTGAATTCAAATAAAAAATAATATTTTAAATAAAAGAAATATCCTAATAATGATAATGAGAAAAAAAAAGATTTGATTGATTTTTATTTTTATGATTTTTTGAGATTTTTTTCATAAAAAATTGATTTTAATGAAAAAATCAAATTTTCAAAAATTCATTAAATAAAAATTAGAAAATTAAAAATTAAATATTAAAAAATGATACTTTTGTAATTTTTTCATAAAAAAAAAACTTAAAAAAAAATTAGTAGTAAAGAAAAAATAAATAAAACATTAAAAATGTGAAACGTGGGATTCTAACTCACAACCTCTCACACTTATATCCCTTATACACCTTTCCTACCAATTGTGCCATTTTATTTATTCAAAATAAAGTGACATTAGCGAGTATTTACTAAAAATTTTAATAATAAATCCATGATAATATTAATACTAATAATAATATTAATTTTAACATTAATCCTCTAATAACCCCACTATGACCCTAGTATAATTCGATTAAAAATTAATATGACCCCTAATTAATCCCTATATATTAAAATAAAAATAATAGTAATCTAACACTATCTAAACAGATAACACTATCATACTTTATTCTACCAAAACAATCTCGTTACTACTTACTATTATTATATTTTATGAAGAAAACAAAAAAGCAAAAAAAAGAAATAGAAAGGTGGTCAAAATTTGGGGTACGACAACCTTTTTCTTCAGTTAACCACATTCTGTCTGTTAAAATACTGAGCTTTTTTGAGTTAATCACCTTCTCTTGGTTAATCACTCGTCTTCTTCTCGGTTAATCACATTGCTTCTGTTAAAACCGAATCCCCAGTAGTTGGCAACCTTTATTGGTTCGAATACTTGCGCCCTTGGGTTGGTAACCTTCTTTTGGTTCAATACCCCTTTTGTTGATAAAATACAATTCGTTCAGTCGGCATCGGCAGTCCTTTGGGTCGCGACCTCCGTTTGGTCCCACACCCGTTCTTGCTCTTCTCTCTTAGTTATGACACCACTCCCTTACCTTGCGCTCTTAGTTTTGACACCATTCCCTGCTTTTTCGGACTCTTTTCCTATTTTCTTCTAGTGGAGTTTCTTTCTTGGTTTCGACACCATTTCTTTTGAATCCCCTACGGAGTTTCTCCCTTTCTTTTGCTCTTGGTTTTGACACCACCTTCTTTTCCTCTCCCTTTTCCTTTTCCGTCTTAGTTCCCCGAACTACGGAAGCTCTGATTCTGCATTCGTTCGAATGTTAGATACGTAGGTACGAGACGCAATATCTTGTCGAGCACACTTCCACCCTTCTTTCCTTCTCCCTTTCTTCTTTTCCTTTCCGTCCCCTGGTTCCTCTGAACTACGGCGCTCTGATTTCCTCATTGCACTATGAGGGTACGTAGGCACGAGGACTTTGTTCCTCCGCGAGCACTTTCTTTCCTTTCTTTCTTTTTCCTCTTTCTTTTATCTCCTTTCTTTAGCTAGAAACCTTTAGATAGATAACCTATCCAAGCCTAGAAGCAAGCAAAATGGTTCCCGTCGAGTACGACAGATGCGTTAGGTGCTAGTATCTTCCTTTCGCATAACCGACCCCCGTTCCCGTTTCTCTTTCCCTTGGGTTTTATCGATATTTTCCCTATCCTTCGCGACTAAATAAAGTTCGGTGGCGACTCTGTTGTACCTTTGAGTGTGCCATTCACTCAGGATGTAAACCAGCCATCTTCAGTTGGGAACTCTGCTGGGGATTCCTTGCTTCTGCAAGTTGGGGTCTCGCCTAGTTTTGTTTGCTTTTCTTGCTTGTTTGGGTGTTTATCTTCTGCGCTTTACTAGCTTTATCTTTATGCTTTATTTTTCTTTGTGTTTATTTACTGCATTTCTTTACTGCTTTAAATATTCATATGCTATATATTCTGGATATCTGCTGCTTTCTCTGCTGTTGTCGGTTGGGGTTGCTACTTGAGAGACAAGCCCAATACCCAGGCTTTAGTATACATCCAGGATTAGAGTGGAAAGTAGTGTGACTTGTGTGGCATTTGTCCAGACTTAGTATACACGAAAATTCCACATCCAGACGAGGTTTTCTGTGGTAATATTTTATCCTATGCATTTGGGGCAGATGATGGAATGTAACCTGGAAAACTGTCGACTCTGGCGACCATTCTCGAGGACTCAGTTGCGGCACTCCTCCCAAGGAGCGATAATGGCAGACCAGAAATGGCAAACCCATTACGCTTCTTGATCCGAGGACCCAAAGCTGGGAACTTGCCATAGGGTGATCTTTTTTGGGGGGAATCAGTGGACGACCTCTTTGTTTGGCGATAGTATTGTACCCCGAGGGATGAATGTATTATTGCTTCTCAAATCGAGAATCCGAAATTGAGAATCCTGCTTTCTAGGAACTACCTGTGAGGGGGATATTGGGCTTTTCTGCATGAAACCAAGACTCTTCCAACCTTTGTTCTCTCATTGCGTCAGATCTCGCACCGACACAACACTACCTTTGCAGATGTTCAGATTTGACTATTCAGACTATGCTGACTTGTTGATTCTGTTGTTGCATATCATCTCATCATGTCAAATTAGTCTTTTTGCATATGCATTAAAATTCTTTTTATTTTTGCATGAATTGCATTCATTCATGCCCGCATATGCATGTCCTTCATCCGGGAAACCATTGCTCACTCTGATCATTTCCGGCTTGTAGCAAGACGACGACTCGACATCGGTATTTCACTCGATCAAACAAATCCAGAATCATGGCTGACTTCGAAGCTGAGAACGCTGCTTACAAGGAAACTTTGGCTCAATTCCAAGGTCGGATGGATCAGTTTCAGACAAACATGGATGCCATTATGGAACTCCTTCGTGCTCAGAGGGACGCTTCTACCGCCGCCACTGTTGTTGCAACTGCTACTGATGCTACCATTGTCACTCTTGTTGTGACCACTACTCATGTTGTTACGGCTACTCCTGTTGTTGTTCCTTCTCCTGTTATGGTTGAAGTGCCGGTTGAGCCTGTGAATCAGCCTGTTGTCCAGTCTAATGTGAACAAGATGCCTGCTGGTTTCCCATGGGGCATGCCTCCGAATTACACTCCTCATATTGCTAATAATGGTAGCGTCTTTCTACCATATCAACCTTTTGTTGCACCCATGCCTAATAGAAGTGCTGCTGCATATCCGTGAGGCATGCATATTCCAGTCTCGCCTCCAGTGGTGAGTGATGATCACGAGAATCCTCAGGCTCAGACTCATCAAACTTCTGGGTTGGCTGACATTGAAACTCCTGATGAAGAAGAGCATGTGTATAGGGGTCCTCCTATTCATGTTCCGGTTTCATCTCAAGCTGGTCAAACTGCTGTTCAGAATGTTCATCCTGGGATACTCTATTCTGGGGCATCTTCCTCAGCTGCTGTGATACCTCCTCCGAATTATCCATTTGGTGTTCAGATGGGTCAGAATGCTGGTCAAATGGTTAATCAGGGTTTAGTGTATCCTTCTTAGTTTGTTAATCTGCAAGTGCATGCTCCGGCCGCATCTCAGCTGCCAAATCCTCAGATTCTTATCAGGCCCATTAGTCAGAGTAGACCTGCTGACTACAAGTTGTTGGAAGACCGTATCAGAGCTATTGAAGGGTTTTCTACTTTTGGCATGGAGGCCAAGGACTTGTGTTTGGTTCCAAATGTTGTGATGCCGCAGAAATTCAAGATACCTGAGCTTCCAAAGTATAATGGTTTGAGTTGTCCGCGTAGTCACATCACTATGTACTATAGGAAGATGGCATCCCATGTTGATAATGATGAATGGCTGATTCATTGTTTTCAAGATAGTTTGTCTGGTGCTTCGTTGGATTGGTACATGGGTTTAGAGCGCAACAAAATCATTACTTGGAGGGATTTATCTAAAGCATTCGTAAAATAATACAAATACAACCTTGATCTGGCACCTACTAGATTGCAGTTACAGAATCAGTCTCAGCGCTCAACTGAAACCTTCAAAGAGTATGCGCAAAGATGGCGTCTCGTGTGAGACCTGCTCTCTCTGACAATGAATTGGTTGACCTCTTTATGGGTACATTGCAAGGTTCCTACTATGAGAAAATTGTGGGTAGTTCTTCATCAAATTTCGCTGATGTTGTGACCATTAGTGAATGGATTGAGAACGGTTTGAAGACTGGAAAGATTCCTAGAACTGCTTCCCAGCAGCCGGCTAGAAAATCTCAGAACAGTCAGTCCAAGAAGAAGGAAGGTGAAACCAACATTGTGACTGCTCAAGTTTCTCCTCAGTATCAAGCTCCCATAGCTCTCATGCCATATTATCCATATTCGTACATTGCTACCGCTCAATATCAACAACCTCAGTATCAGTATCATCCGCCACAACCAGTTCAGAATGCTCAGAATCAGCAACAGACTCAACAGAACAACAAAAATCAGCAGAATCAAAACCGTCAGAACAACAACAATCAAGGAAACCGTAAGCGTCCGAATTGTGACAGAATTCCGGTGTCATACACTGAATTGTTTCCTTATCTGGTTCACCAAGGGGCAATTGTCCCCAAGCAGATTGCACCTGCAATTCCTCCATTTGGTCCGAAGCATAATCTGAATGCTTCTTGTGTTTAACATGCTGGATACATAGGTCATGCGACAAAGGACTGTTTTGTTTTCAAAACCAAGGTACAGGAACTCATTGATAAGAAGATCCTGACTTTCGTTGAGGAAGGTCCTAATATTCAGAACAACTCGTTGCCGAATCACAATGGACCTGCGGTTAACATGATTGAGGATAGTTCAAGGGCTGAATTGATCTTGGATGTTGACGAGGTAAAGACCCCGATGACTGTGGTTTTCAAGAGATTGAATGAACATGGGTTGTTGAGAGGGTTGCATGGCAAATGTTAGATTTGTGACGATAATCCTAACCAGTGTTGAAGGCTGAAGGGTTGCGTCCAGATTTTGATTAACCGAGGTGTAGTTCAATTTGCCAGATCTAAGCATGTCGAGGAAGTTGCTGCCATCGAGCCATTCAGCATTTTCTATAGGAAGGTTCCTATGGAATCCCCTAAGCAGAATAAGGTACAACCCATTGTTGTTTGCCCGCCAAAGCCGTTTCCGTATCAGAATTCTAAAGAGGTACCTTGGAGGTATGGGTCTTCTGTGTTTTCTGGAGGTCAAGAGATAAGGTTTGCGGAATCTAAGATCGTAAATGTTACAGCTGGTGGAGGCATGACTCATAGTGGACGTGTGTTTGCTCCAAAAGTCACTACAAAGCCTGTTCAAGTTCCGACTATCGTTACTCCCGAAGAGACACATGCATCCATAACCCTTGTTGGTCAACAAGGGACATCTTCTACTACCATTCCAGTGCCGATTATTCCGTCTGAGGATATTTCAAAGAGCAAAGAGACACTTGATGATCAAGAGTCCCTTAAGCTGATCAAGAAGAGTGACTTTAAAATTGTGGATCAGCTGGGGCAGACTCCCTCGAGGATCTCAATCTTGTCTTTACTCATGAGTTCACCCGCGCACAGATCAGCTTTGTTGAAGGTCTTGAACAGTGCTCATGTTATGCATGATATATCCGTTGTCGAGTTTGATGACGTGGTGGCCAATATAACTACAAGCAGATACTAGGGCTTTAATGAATCAGAATTGCCTCCTAAAGGAGCCGCCCATAACAAAGCACTGCACATATCCGTCACCTGTACAGACATCCTCTTATCTCGTATTCTGGTGGATACCGGTTCTTCCCTCAACGTGATGCCTAAGGGCACGTTGAGGCAATTGCTGGTAGAAGGGAGCGAGATGAGGCCGAGCGCCTTAGTTGTCAGAGCCTTTGATGGTTCTCGAAGGTAAGTCATAGGAGAAGTGGACTTACCCATCAAGGTTGGACCACATTTGTTTACCATTACCTTCCAAGTGATGGATATCAATCCGGCGTACAGTTGCCTATTAGGTCGTCCGTGGATTCACGATGCAGGGGCAGTTACCTCCACTTTGCATCAGAAGTTGAAATTCATGTTCGACGATCAGCTGGTCATCGTCTGTGGTAAAGAAGATCTGATTATGAGCGAGTTATCATCTTTCCGATACATCGAGACTGAAGAAGACATAGCTGAGGTGCCGTTGTAGTGTCTCGAATTTGAAGATGTCAGTTCTGCTTCAACTAGTCAAAATAGATCACCACAAGTGACTTTAGCTTCTGCCAAGAGTGCTAAAGAGACCATCGATAGAGGTGCCTTGCCAGGTTGGGGGCATGTGATTGATGTGGTTGAAAAGCACAATCGTTTTGGATTGGGTTACCATCCTGGTCGTCAATCCAGCTCGCATGGTCCAAAGCAGTGCAACTTTGTCAAGTTCAATAGTGCGGGTTTCCAGCAAGGTGACACTGTTGCAGCTAGGGATGATGGTGGCCCTAGCAATCAGAGGTCAAACTTTGTGCGTAAGTGCCCGCCGGACTTCAAGCTCAACAATTGGACGGCTTCTGTGATCCCTGTGATTTTTCCGTGTAACATGTAATGCATTTTGTTTTTTCCTTTCCCTCGTCCTCGTCCTAGAGGAGTGGATAGCTTGTAAGGGCCTCACTTTTTTTTCAATATTATGTGATCAATAAATAAAAGTTTTTTGCATTCAAAATCATGCTCTTTCTTCTTTCTTTATTTTTACTTTTTCACAAATAAATGGCAAAAGTTTATTTTATTTTTACTTTTTCAAAATAGCTCATTCTAAACATACTCATAAACATGCAGAACTAATAAAAGCATTGATAACAACATGGCAAACATCCATTGTAATTCTGGAATTCCAATTAACCAAGCCGAAGAAGATGGTGAGGAAGATTGTAAATTACCGGCTGAACTAGCAAGGCTCCTTGAGCACGAGCATAACGAGATTCAGCCACACAAAGAGCCAGTGGAAGTTGTTAACCTTGGTACTGATGAGGTCAGAAGAGAAGTCAAGGTTGGCGCATCCCTCGCAGAGCATGTACACTCCGAGTTGGTCAAGTTATTGAAAGAGTATGTTAATATCTTCTCCTGGTCCTATCAAGATATGCCTGGGTTGGGTACCAACATCGATGAACATCACTTGCCACTCAAGCCCGGATGTCCTCCTGTCAAGCAAAAGCTCAGGAAGACTAGACCCGACATGACACTCAAAATCAGATAAGAGGTAAAGAAGCAGCTTGACGCTAGGTTCCTCGCCACTTCCGAATATCCTGAATGGATTGCCAACATCGTCCCAGTTCCAAAGAAAGATGGAAAGGTTAGAATGTGTGTGGATTATCGAGATCTCAATAAGGCAAGCCCTATGGATGATTTTCCTTTGCCTCATATTGATGTCTTGGTGGATAACACAGCGCAGTTCTCTGTCTTTTCATTCATTGATGGTTTCTCAGGATATAATCAGATCAAAATGTCCTCAGCTGATATGGAGAAGACTACTTTCATCACGCCATGGGGTACATATTGTTACAAAGTCATGCCATTTGGTCTAAAGAATGCAGGAGCAACATACCAACGTGCCATGACAACCCTCTTTCACGATATGATTCATAAAGAGATTGAGGTTTACGTGGACGATATGATTGCCAAATCCAAAACTAAGGATGATCACTTGGTTCATCTGAAGAAACTGTTTGACAGACTCTGGAAGTTTAGATTGCGGTTGAATCCTGCGAAGTGCACCTTCGGAGTTCGATCTGGTAAACTGTTGGGCTTTATTGTGAGTTAGAAGGGCATTGAAGTTGATCCTGATAAGGTTCGGGCAATTCAGAACATGTCGCATCCCAAAACAGAAAAAGAAGTCTGTGGCTTTCGGGGCAGACTTAATTACATCTCAAGATTCATTTCTCATTTGACGGCTACCTGTGACCCAATGTTCAAATTACTAAGGAAAAATCAATCGGTCGAATGGAATAATGATTGTCAAGAAGCATTTGACAAAATAAAACAATACTTGCAAGAACCACCGATCTTAGTACCACCGGTTCCTGGTAGGCCATTAATCATGTATCTCACTGTTCTTGATGAATTAATGGGATGTGTATTGGGTCAACATGATGACACTGGCAGAAAAAACATGCAATTTACTATCTGAGCAAGAAGTTCACTGATTGTGAGACCAGATACTCACTCTTGGAGAAAACTTGTTGTGCTCTGGTCTGGGCTGCTCGACGCCTACGACAATACATGATTTGCCATACTACTTTGTTAATATCCAAAATGGACCCGATAAAGTACATATTTGAGAAGCCTGCCGTCTCTGGAAGGATTGCTCGGTGGCAGATACTGTTAACTGAGTATGATATCCAACATGTTACCCAGAAAGCAATAAAAGGGAGCGTCTTGTCTGACTACCTTGCCCAACAACCTGTGGAGGGTTATCAACAAATGAAGTTCGACTTTCCTGATGAGGATGTGTTGTTCATCAGAGATTATGAGACTCCAGACCCTGACATAGGACCCGAACCAGGAACGCGGTGGACGCTCGTGTTCGATGGTACCTCCAATTCTAAAGGTCGTGGAATTGGTGCTATCCTCATCTCTCCAACAGGCTTTCACATTCCCTTCATTGCCAGATTATGCTTTGCATGCACCAACAATATGGCTGAATATGAAGCATGTATCTACGGTATTGAAGCGGCAATTGACATGAGAATCAAGATTCTTGAGGTCTATGGAGATTCTGCCTTGGTCATTGGTCAAGTCAGAGGGAATTTTGTGACTCGGAATTCCAAGTTGGTTCCGTACCAACAACACATTGCAAAATTGATTCCTTATTTTGATGAGATCACTTTTCATCATATTCCCAGATAGGAAAATCAATTAGCTAATGCTCTTGCAACTTTAGCATCCATGTTCAAGGTCAAGTGGAAGAATGAAGCTCCTCATATCCACATTGATCACTTGAACGAACCAGCACACTGTTTAGCAATCGAGGATGAGTCTGATGACAAGCCTTGGTTCTACGACTTTAAGAGATATTTGGAAAAACAGGAATATCCCGAGGGTATCACTATCACTGATAAGAAAGCTCTTAGGCGGCTTTGCGCCAAATTTTTCTTAAGCGGTGGTATATTAGGAATTATGATTTCGTGTTGCTCAGATGCGTGGATAGACACGAATCACACGCGATCATAAGGTCCATACATGAGGGCTGCGAGGATGTACATGCTAAAGGTCCTGCCATGGCTAAGAAGATTCTTCGGGCTGGGAATTACTGGACAACGATGGAGGTAGATTGTTACAACTTTGCCAAAAGATGTCACAAGTGCCAAATCTACGGAGACAAGATCCATGTGCCTCCTACTCCATTGAACATTCTGACTTCACCTTGGCCATTCTCTATGTGGGGTATAGATATGATTGGAATGATCGAACCGAAGGCTTCCAACGGTCATCGATTCATTCTAGTTGCTATCGACTACTTCACCAAGTGAGTTGAAGCTGCTTTCTATGCAAACGTTACACGACAAGTGGTTGCCAGATTTATCAAGAAAGAGATAATCTGTCGTTATGGCGTTCCTAGCAACATTATCACGGACAATGCAAGCAACCTATACAATAATATGATGAAGGAGTTGTGTCAAGAATTTAAGATCGAGCACCACAACTCTTTACCATATCGGCCCAAGATGAACGGTGTCGTTGAGGCAACAAACAAAAACATCAAGAGAATTGTCCAAAAAATGGTCAAGATATACAAGGATTGGCATGAAATGCTTCCCTTTGCATTACACGGCTACAGAACTTCAGTCTGCACTTCCACTGGGGCAACTCCGTACTCACTCGTGTATGGTATGGAGGCAGTTCTACCCATTGAAGTCGAAATTCCTTCGCTCAGAGTTATCATGGAGGCAGGTCTTGATGAAGCTGAATGGGTTCAATCCAGATACGATCAGCTGAATCTCATCGAAGAGAAGCGCCTTACAGCTATTTGTCATGGTCAATTGTATCAGAGACGCCTCAAGCGAGCTTTTGACAAGAAAGTTCTCCCTCGAACGTTCTGTGAAGGCGAACTCGTGCTCAAGAGATATTCACCTCTTCACTCGGATCCACGAGGCAAATGGACTCCCAACTACGAAGGACCCTTTGTTGTCAAGAAGGCCTTCTCAGGCGGAGCCCTGATCCTCACCACAATGGATGGGGAGGAGTTACCATCGCCCGTGAACTCCGATACAGCCAAAAAATATTATGCTTGAAAAAAATATAAATAGGAGTCCGCTAGATTGACATCCGCAAGGACTATCTAGGCAAAAATGGACGTCCCGATGGACCAAAAAAAAGAAATGTCCATGCAAAAGTTAGGGACAATGAAAAAAAACAATAGTAGCCCGCTAAGTCGAAAACCCGAAAGGGCGACTTAGACAAAAATGGGTATCCCGGTGGACAAATATATGTGTATATATATATATATGTATAATGTCCAGGCAAAAATTAGGGATAAAGGCATTTAACTGTGAACACTTGAGCCTTTTTTCATCACGACTGGACCTCAGACGGTAACAGAACAGTCGAATCATCATCAACTGGTGCAAAGCGTTGGAACCTAGACTTTCAGTGGATGGGAGTCAATGTTGTAATCAATGCAAACCATGATTTCCCTTTGCCATTTACATTTGTTTTTCAATTTCATTGCAAAATTCCTCATCAAGGATTTCTGCATCCTTGTACACATCTTATGTACATATTTTTCACATTCAATAAAATTGCATTATTCAATTTCTCAATTGTTTTCATTCCAGTATTTTGTTTGCAAAATGAACGATTATTTGTGATCACATAATACTATAAAATGTTGAGAACAATAAAATCTAAATCAATTAAGAAAGCATTATGCATTGCATATTTTACCGGTAATTCCTGCAGGATAATCAGTATTATCCATTGGTAAGTCTAACGCCCGGTCGGCAATGTGGGGGGTCTTTGAAGAAGTTGATGTTCCTCAGCAGGGTCATCATTTCCCCAGCAGTCGCCATTGTGGTTCTCAAGAAAGTTAGATTGCATTTTGTTTCTCCAACAGATCCATAATGTCTCCAGCAAAGTTGCCATGCTGTACCCCGAGAGGAGACATGTTTGTTTTTCCCCAACATGGGTCGCGCGCGACATGCACCCACAGCTACGCGATTTAGTTTCTCGTATTCTCCAAGCAGAGAAGATTCTTCGAGCCTTGTGAGTTCCCCAGACAGAGACAATCAGGACGTCCACAGTAGAGTCAGCGGAAGCTTGGAACTAGGATTTTCCTGGTTTCATTTCCCAACGAAGTCAGTCATGATGTAATGATTGTCATGGTTCTCTTATCCCCGCAACATCAATGGTGATA
Source organism: Lathyrus tuberosus (assembly GCA_022829125.1). NCBI lineage: Eukaryota > Viridiplantae > Streptophyta > Magnoliopsida > Fabales > Fabaceae > Lathyrus > Lathyrus tuberosus. The sequence goes on from JALAZF010000035.1 coordinate 871,871, forward strand.
TTCTAGGAGTTTGAGACTTCTCATGTTCTTCCCAACGGAGTTATCACCATTCGAGGGCCTTTCGCCGGTAGGATCGGTATTTTGTGGTTTCCCTTCCCAGCTGAGGATGTCGAGTTTGTTTTGCTACAATCTCTGCCTAACCGCCGCACATTACCTCGACCTGCATTTTTGCATTGCATGATATCAAGCACCATGTAGATCGAAGCATACATAGCATATGCATCGCACATACCCCCTTTCTTTTGGCCTGATTCATCTCCCCAGCGGATTTTCAGCCAAACTTCAAACACCCCTTACACTGGCAGCTTTCTTTTGTCGCCATCGGCCAAATTCTCGAGCTACTCTTTTATTTAATCCCTTTTTACCTCGAATCATCAAAAAGCTGGCGTAATTCGTACATTCAGGTCCAAGCGGATTAAATAGGGGCAGTTGTCGTAACCCGAAATTTGACCTCCCTCTTTTACCTTTTGCTTGGGCATGTGCATTCGCATCGCTGGCATACACATTCACACTTTTATCTATGTGTTTCTTGTTGCAGGATTTTCAGGTTTTCCAACCAGATTAATCACATCCTCACTGGACCATTACATCATCAAAACAAGCTCAAAATAATGGTCTCCATGTTTATTTATCAAGACAAGAGATGGAAAATCGGAACCAGGACTTCAACATCTTGTTTTTTGCAAATTTGTGGAAATTTGGCTGAAGTAACCGGTTAGCACATATGCTGTAACCGGTTACTCAGTGTATTTTTCACCAAAAAACGCAAGTTTTCAAGCATGTAACCGGTTAGCACATATGCTGTAACCGGTTACTCTGTGCAAAGTTTCAGTTTCTGCTGCATTTTTGGGACAACACCATGCACTCTCCTTGGTCATTGATTCTACAATATTCTAGCAGTGTGTGGAACATTCTAGACTTCTCTAGACATTTCAAGGCTATTCAATTCAATCCAAGTGCATTTATTCTAATGCTTCACTCCAAATTAAGTGCACCATGTTCCTTATTTTACAAGCATGCCAACCGTTGGATGATGGAAATTTACATTGGGATTGTTACCGAGTTGGTTCTAACTAACCGAGTTAACCACCTTGACTCAGTGAGTCAAGCCCAACTAACTCCAAACCCAAAGCTAAGTCCAAACCTCCCATACTCCAAACCTAAAGTTTATATAAACTCACATTCACTCATTTTTCAAGGACCTTCAACCATTTTGCACAATTCACTCTCAATTCTCTCATTCTCCTCTGCATTTTTCTGCAACTTCTACATCTTCATCTCAATTCTCATCCCAAAACCTCACCAAAATCTCTTATTCTTGGAGGATAATCGCTTTTCACATTGAAAGTGATTAATTCTTGAGCTTAACCTCCATCATCTGGCATTCTTTGGTTGTGTTTCTGGAATTACATCTTATTCTACTTCAATCCAAGAGTTCTACAACTTTCAATTTGGTGCAAGTTTGATTTCGGTGCATTTTTGCGTTTTTGATCGGTTTCGACGCGTTTCGTCTACAAATTAAGGATCCTCTGGTTTTCTTTGATTTTCTGCATTAAAATCTCTTTGCAACACTTACCAAGCCAAATCTCCGGCTTGTAGGTTGTTGGACCTAACTAATTTTACCGTTTCGCTATTTTCGTATCGTTCGCAATGTAGTCGATAATTGTTGTGTGTGATTTGGTTTTGCATTTGTTTGATCCATGATCCTAATGTGTTAGTTGATTCTATCACTATTTATTTGTTATTTTCAAGTTCAATTTTCGTGCACAAATTCATTTCCTAACATGTGGTGGTTGGCATAAGTGATTATGTGTTGAAAATCACTTTTGAAAAACTGTTTTTGCGGTTATTTTTGCCACTGTCTCAGTGGTAACCGGTTACCAGTTACACTGTAACCGGTTACACAGTTCAATTTTCAACAAATACGCTGATTTTCAAGTATGTAACCGGTTAGCAGATATGCTGTAACCGGTTACCACTTAACAGATTGGCCAATTTTGAGTTTTTTTAAAGCTTGTTTGATATCCTTTCTTCTTCTAACTTCCATAGATCAATGTGCTTCATTTTTATGGATGTTTTAAGTGTCATTTAACTTCTGATTGAAGTATGTTTATAAACTTTTGTTGCACACTTTTGATTATTCAAATTGTTCATATTTTGGCATCATGTGAATGTAGTCATTCTTGCATTTTTTCTTTGATCACAAATAACATGATTTTGTGTTGCATTTTGTTGATCACTTGGTACTGTTTTGTACTCCCTTTCTTTGTTTGCATTAAGTTCATTCTTCATAGATGATCTTAATCTTGTATAATCAATAATTCACCACCTTTTGCTTTAATGGTTTTCCATTCTCTTTGGAAAATTGTTGGCATGGTTTTTTTCCCTTTGATTAATTGATCGAAACCATGTTTCGATTAGTTGATCCTCCCTTTCCCTCTCTCTAGGATCTCTTTAGAGCTTATCTTTCTTGATTCCCCGCGGAGTTGGAGTTAGCACGACGCACGACATTGGAGCGCTGTACAAGCTAGCTGTTATGCTGTCCACTTTACAACACATTGGAGCACTGTACAAGTTTGAGCTGTTGCGCTATCCGTTTCTTTTTCTGCACTATACTTTGAGCGCTAGAGAAGGAATGAGGATGGTTGTCCTACCCTCATTCTGACTATTTCTTGGGTAAGGCCATTTGTCCCTCACTTTCGAGAATAGTCACCTCTATCCTCAAGCTGTAGTGTTGTTTCTCCCTCAGTCGAGTCGATCCTTGATCACTTTTCTCCCTTTGCAATCTCTTTCGATCCTTTATCACTCCTATCCATTTCAATCTCTCTTTTGATCAATCACCATCTTCTTGGGTTAAGATCATCGTCCTTGGGTTAGCAAGTTCCTTGTTTCAATACCCTATCCTTTTCTTTCTTGTGGTCAGTCATTGCTTGATTCCCTAGAAGAGTCTCAAATCCCTTTTCTTCGGTTAAACACAATTTTCCTGTTAAACACCGAAACTCTTTCGGAGTTCGCAACCTTCTCTTGGTTCCCCTCCCTTTGTTCGGTTAACCACTGCTTGTCAATTAAAACACCAATTTGCACTTCTTCTCAGTTAACCACAGTATATCTGTTAACATATTGAGTTTCCTTTTCTTGGGTTAATCACCTCCCCTTGGTTAATCACCCGTTCCTTTCAGTTAACCACAATCCGTCTGTTAAAAAACTGAGCCTTTTGGGTTAATCACCTATTCTGGGTTAATCACCTTTTTCTTCAGTTAACCACAGTCCGTCTGTTAAAATACTGAGCTTTTTTGAGTTAATCACCTTCTCTTGGTTAATCACTCGTGTTCTTCTCGGTTAATGACATTGCTTCTGTTAAAACCAAATCCCCAGCAGTTGGCAACCTTTCTTGGTTCGAATACTTGCGCCCTTGGGTTGGTAACCTTCTTTTGGTTCAATACCCCTTTTTGTTGATAAAATGTTATTCGTTCAGTCGGCATCGACAGTCCTTTGGGTCACGACCTCCGTTTGGTCTCACACCCGTTCTTGCTCTTCTCTCTTGGTTATGACACCACTCCCTTACCTTGCGCTCTTGGTTTTGACACCATTCCCTGCTTTTTCGGACTTTTTTCCTATTTTCTTCTAGCGGAGTTTCTTTTTTGGTTTCGACACCATTTCTTTTGAATCCCCTGCGGAGTTTCTCTCTTTCTTTTGTTCCTGGTTTTGACACCACCTTCTTTTCCTCTCCCTTTTCCTTTTCCGTCTTAGTTCCCCGAACTACGGAAGCTCTGATTCTGCATTCGTTCGAATGTTAGATACGTAGGCAGAAGATGCAATGTCTTGTCGAGCACACTTCCACCCTTCTTTCCTTCTCCTTTTCTTCTTTTCCTTTCCGTCCCCTGGTTCCTCTGAACTACGACGCTCTGATTTCCTCATTGCACTATGAGGGTACGTAGGCACGAGGACTTTGTTCCTCCGCGAGCACTTTCTTTCCTTTCTTTCTTTTTCCTCTTTCTTCTCTCTCCTTTATTTAGCTATAAACCTTTAGATAGATAACCCATCCAATCCTAGAAGTAAGCAAAATGGTTCCCGTCGAGTACGATGGATGCGTTAGGTGCTAGTACCTTCCTTTCGCATAACCGACCCCCGTTTCCGTTTCTCTTTCCCTTGGGTTTTATCGATATTTTCCCTGTCCTTCGGGACTAAATAAAGTTTGGTGGCGACTCTGTTGTATCTTTGAGTGTGCGATTCACTCAGGATGTAAACCAGTCATCTTCACTCATACATATTTTTCTACCTTCATAGAGTTGGGTTGCAATGGGCACATAATTTTTAGCCACCTGAATAGATGGAGAGCAGAACGCATACCTCGACAACCAGTAAGTGAGAAATTTGATATGTATGTGGACCAAAATATCGAGAGTAGCCTTGTGATGATCCTTTATAAATGAGCTATAGGTTGGTCGAGAGAAGGAAAAACGAGGCTCAGTCCTTGTGGCCCTTGCAGGATCGAAGTCCATTCCATTTGGACGAAGGCCATCTATTGCGGCTAGATCAAAGAAAATTGAGGTTATCATTCCATAGGGGAGCTAAAAAGTGTTGGTGGAACTGTCCCATGAACACATGGACATAATTAACATATAAGGATTGTACGAGATACTCACTCGGGATAGTTGAATTAAATCATAAATGCCCAAATATTTCCAGTAGTGTGCATTCTTTCCCTCAACCCTATCTAGCCACTTAATGTATTAAGCGTCCTCAAGCAGCGAAGAAGACTAGAAGATCTGGTTCTTGAAGAAATTAAATTTCAAAGGTTCATTAATGAAACCAATGGTTTATACCCCCAATATATGGGGAAATAATCATGTAGCAGTTAAGGTTTCTTGATATATTTAGGCAAAGGACCCATAAAAGCACGCCCTTTACCGATAAGAACGTATGAGATGAAAGTAGTGTGATACCACATTTTTCGGCATTTTGTTTCCAGATGGGGCTTCGGCAAGTAGGCATGGTCATCCACAATGATAGGAAGCTCAATCTTGAATGCGAAAGAAAGAAGAAAATCTAGGGTTTTTAGGGCATTGTAAGGCAAACTGCAGAAACAGGAAGTCAAAGAAAGTATTTAAATGAATACGTTTAAATAAGCAGGTAAAAATGTGGTTCATTTTATTTTGAGAAAATATTGGCCACGTGAGGGTTGGTTCGACAAATGGCATGTAAAAGCCATGGGGAAAGTAAAGTGGAAGTTAGAGAACTTCGCCCAATCCTCCTAGGGATTATGAGGTAATCATAACGAATCTACCTGCACGTCCGTGACGTGTGAAAAGTTAGTCATAATAACTGAAAGGAAACGTTATTAAGAGGACGTGGCACATAATATGAACAGTGTTGAAGTAGTTACAAACAATGCCATCTTTCTCCCCTCAGAGATGGGTCGACGGTGACATTTTTGGGGGGCATCTGTTACACTTGGATTTTGAGCTACTAGAAGGTCAACAAAGAATGTCAGTGACAAGACATTGCCATAAAGAATGAAGTATCTTCATAAATATATGAGAACATTAATGAAGTATCTTTAAAGAAACATAAATGGAAAGTGGTTGACAGACCAACTACGAAGGGTCTACCAAGCCGTCGAGACATTTAGACATGGTTTGAAGGACTCTCAGGGAAAAACCCCCCAAAACCCATATTGTAGGGAAATATATCCAAAATCTCGAAAAGGAAAGTCAATGGATACATATCTAGAATCTCGAGATGGGCGTTCAATGGAAGCCCTCATTCCATTCAAAAGGACTTGTCGAAGACATAGTCTGGTATAAAGACTTAGTCATTTTTACAAGTCTTACGTTTTTAAGAGAGATTGTCGACAACACTTTGGATGAGTTATCGTCGAGAGTTTGTGAAGAAGTGGAAGAAGTGGAAAAACGGTTACCACTCAATGTGGGAGCCTGAAGGATCGAACGTGGAACAAATGCAACTATCCCCTAGTGGCCATAACTGTCATCGACTGTTATATTGTAAATGAATAAACAACAGACTCATACATGAGGAACATGGTCGCAAAATTTCATACATTACTCTCCATACCACTAGAGTACCCGAGTTAAAGAGCGAAACACTTGAGCGAAAACATGTATGCGTCTACATCCACCCTTTTTTAGTCTTTTTTGCTTCCTTTAACGGAACATTGTACTTTTCTTTGTTTAATGTTATTTACAACACTTTACCATATCATTTATCAAAACTTGACTTCTTTTAAAGTATTTTTTTACGCTACATTCAATTCACATGCATGTGTGTTAACATAAAGTATTTGCACAAATTGCTTTGGAGATTTTACGAGTTAATCTCATAGGCTTTCAAAATCGTGATTGCTTACCAAAAACACCGGTAAACAGGGGCCACATAACCCTCAAAATAACTCGCGGCGTAGAATTAGACTCCAAAACGGTTGAAGTTAACTACCTTATAGTAAACGTCTTATTACACTATAACATCATTTTGGGTAGACCCACCATTAATAAATTTTGGGCGATTATTTTCACTTGGTACTTGGTTTTAAAGTACTTGCTACCTAATGGGCGAGTGAGGATAGTTCAAGGTGACCAACAAAATGCCTAAGAATGTCTTATTACGTTATAACATCATTTTGTGCAGACCCCCCATTAATACACTTTAGGTGATTATTTCCACCTGGTACATGATTTTGAAGTACTCGCTACCTAATAGGCGAGTGGTGACGGTTCAAGGTGACCAACAAAGCGCCCAAGAATGTTATTAGATTAGTTTGTCAAAATAAGAGGAAAAACTCATCCTTGTGGGTGTCATTCTTCTTTAGGCACTAGATGCAGACATTGATGGTTGAGATCATAGATTGGGCGGAGATAATAAGCGGCTCGCACCCACGAAACACCTAAAGAAAATCTAGATAGGCCTTTCACCTCACCATGCGACAAAGATAGGTAATTATCTCACAGAGGAAGAAAAGCGCGAGCTAGTCAACCAACTCAATAGAAACGTCGACTTATTTGCCTATGCTCCCTCTAACATGCTAGGAATAGACACTAGAGTGGTGTGTCATTGTCTTGTTGTTAACCCTTCTACTAAGCCAGTGGCGCAAAGGAAGTGAAAAGTTGGCGAGGAGAATATATCCACCATTGATGAAGATGTATACAAACTATCCAGCATCAGGTTTATCACGAAGACAAAATACCCAACCTAGTTAGCCATCGTAGTGTTGGTTAGGAAAAAGGCAAACAAATGGCGTATATGCGTGAAATTTATCGACCTCAATACAACCTGCCATGAGGACCCATATCACCTTCCTGATAACGACTGCCTAACATATAGGCCATTGGTTTATCGCATGTTAAGCTTTATGAATGTCTACTCAGGGCACGACTAGATCATAATAGATCCATTAGATGCGCCCAATACGACGTTCATGTCAAATCATGGGAACTACTACAATGCCATACCTTTCAGCCTCAAAAATGTTGGTGCCACCTACCAGTGACTCGTGAACGTCATGTTTTCCCACCAGATAGGGCAAAACCTAAAGGTCTATGTTGACAACATGATAGAGAAAATTGCCGAAGGGTACGACCATGTTGCGGACCTAGAATATGTCTTACAGTCAGTTAGGAAGTATAATATGCGCTTGAATCCCGCCAAGTGTTCCTTAGGGGTACATGCAGGAAATGTCTTAGGGTTCATGCTGACAAAGAGAGGAATTGAAGCAAATCCAGACAAGTTCTAGGTTGTCCTCAACATGAGGAGTCCCACCAATGTCAAAGAAGTCCAACAACATACAGGTCGTTTGGCCGCATTATCCTGTTTCCTCTCCTATGCGGGCGACAAGGCCTTACTCTTATTCGTCACTCTGAAGAAGAATGAGAGATTCGAGTGGACTAAAGAGTGTAATGAGGGGTTCTAAAAAATAAAATATTTCCTCGCGTCATCGCATATCCTTACTAACTCGAGAGAAGGATCGTCAGTGCTCCTCTATCTTTCAGTCACCGATCAGGAAACGAGCTTGGTGCTCGTTCATAATAGAAATAAGACCGAAAGACTTACGTATTTCGTAAGAAAAGTGTCCAAAGGCACTAAAAAACATTATCAGAAGATTGAGAAGCTGACTTTAGTTGTCGTTGTTGCGACGATAATTCTTCGAAGAACATAAAGTCCTTGTTCAAACCTACTATAATGTCTGATAGGTCCTGAAGAAACCATGTTTGATGGGACGAATGATAACTTTGGTGGTGGAACTATTAGAGCATGACATCGAATATATAGCGAGAGGAAGCATTAAGTCCCAAGATTTATAGGATTTCTTGGAAAAATTTAGCTTGCTAGTGGAGGAGGGAAGCACCATAATAGTGGACACTACCGGTCGATTGAGCCTCAAACTTAAATGGGAGTGGCGCTGGAATAATCTTAGAAGGGCCGACGACATACTGAAGGGGAAATAAATAAGGTTCAGAAGCAGGCTGCAAAGTACACCTGCCTCTCCAGAAAACTTTATAAGATGGGAAGAGTATCCCAGATGCTAAGATGTCTGGGGGAGCATGAAACTTCCATAGTCCCCGTCGAGGTCCACCAGGGGTCCGCAACAGTCACATTGGCGGTAGAGCCCTCGCCCATAAGCTATAAGGGGTGGGATATTATTTGCCCTTATTTCTAAAGGTCAATGTTGTATTCGTAAAAAAATGTGATAAATGTCAGAGACACCCTGACCTCTATCATTCCTCAATTGAACTTTTTCATTCCATGACATCCCCCTGACCTTTTTACTAGTGGGGATAGACATTTTAGGCATGTTCCCCCAAAAGTTAGAGCAACTAAAGCTTTTTATTGTAGGCATTAATTATTTCACAAAATGGATAGAAATGGAATCTATCGCCAAAATCACAACCGAGAGAGATTGTCATTTGAACTGGAAAAAATATCACGTGTCGCTTAGGACTTACCTATGTTATGTCTCTGATAATGGAACCCAATTCACTAGCACCATAGTCATCGACTTTTATTGCGAGTTAGGATTTCAAACAAAGTTCCTCTTCACTGTACACCTACAAGCCAATGTACAAGCGAAGTTAGAGAATAAGGTAATTCTGAAGGGAATCAATAAGAAGCTTGACGACACCAAGGGGTTGTGTGAGGAATTACTCATAAAATATTATGTTCATACCATACGACGCTCCACACAACTACCAAGGAGACTTATTTTGCAATGGTATATGAGGTAGACGTTATCCTCCCTGTGGAGATCGGCACGCCTTCACGGCGTCGCTCCTAATTCAACCCAGAGATGAACAATACAAGATTAAAGTGTGCCACAGATTTGGTTGATGATTTAAGGGACGTTGCCCATATCTAAGTGTTCCTTGCCAAACACATAGCTACTAGAAGATACAATTCCAACATAGTACCAAGAGAAATGCGAAAAGGCAACCTGGTACCAAGGAAAGTGTTTATGCCTGCACAATTGGGAAAGTTGAATCCCAATTGGGAAGGATCGTATTAGGTATTCCACAAGCTCTTACACGGGGTATACAAGCTGTCTGAATTGGATGGACGACTCATACATAATACCTGGAACTCTGTCCATTTGAAATATTATTATAGTTAGACTATTTGTAATTTTTGAGGGGGCAAGTCGCCCGTTTATGTACGAATTTCTGAATGTTTTTGAGTAGGAAAAAACATTTTGGTTATGGTGCCATGTCTGTTGGACTTCTACATGAAGATCATTGTCGCTCTATGTGGTAATACATTGTTGGACTTCCACAAGAAGATCCATGTCTCCCTACGGCGTAATACACTATTAGACTTCCTTAGGGAGATCCTTGTCACCTTTCCAGGCAATGCAAATGTTCTGGACTTCCATATGAAGATCCTTGTCGCCCTTTCAGGCGATGTAATTATGTTAAACTTCCAAAGGAAGATTCTCGCCGCCTTTTAAGGGAATACAAATGCTAGGAACTTCCATAAGAAGATCCTTGCTACCCTTAGGGATAATATAATCATACTATCCACTAGAAATCACCCCATTTAAAGTTTAGCCCAAGGGGTGCGACTGAAGTCTGGCTCGAGAAACTTTAAAGTCTCCTATGAGGGATTTATAAAAGTCCCACCTTAAGGGGCTCAATACCTCGCCTGAGGGACTTGGAGCCTCATCAGTCAATGTCCAATATATAATCTCGTATGAGGGACTAAGAGTCGCATCAAACAAGCTTATCTCAAATGCCCTGCTTAAGTAACTTTGAGTTTTCTCGGGCAAGAACTAACTTAGAATTTAGCTCAAGGGGTGCGACTGAAATCTGGCTCTAGAGATTTTAAAGTCTCGTATGAGAGCTTGATAGAAGTCCCGCCCCAAAAGTCTCAATTCCTTGCCCAAGGGACTTATAGTCTCGTCATTCAAGGTCTAATATATAATCTTGCCTATGGGACTAAGAGCCCCATCAAACATTTTTATCTCAAACCACCCGCCTGAGTAACTTGGAGTTCCCTCAGGTGGGATATGACTTAGAGTTTAACCTAAGGGGTGCGAATGAATTCTGGCTCGAGAGACTTTAAAGTCTTGTTTAAGGGGCTGATAAAAGTCCCTTTCTAAAGGGCTCAATGCCTTGCCTGAGGGACTTAGAGTCTCATCAGTAAAGGCCCAATATAGAATCTTGACTGAGGGACTAAGAGTCCCATCAAATAGGCTTATCTCAAATGCCCCACCTGAATAACTCAAATGTTTCTTGATCTAAATCTAGCTTGAAGTTCAACCTAAGGGCTGCGACCAAAATCTGACTCAAAAGACTTTAAGTAATGTCTTGTATGATGGCTTGATTGGAGTTGCTCCCAAGGGGCTGAATGTCTAGCATGAGGGACTTGGATCCCCTCGAACTGATATTCCTAAAGCCTTGTTGTTTGTAGAATTTCACCCTTTATCAAAGTCTTTGTGCTCGAGGGACTGCGTAGTGAAATATTTATAGAAAGATCTATTAAGGGTGGGAGGACTACTGATTGATCTTAAGGACCGACTCTGATCTGACGCCATCCATTAGGGACCGCCTTGCCCTAGACATTCCTTACTTGCCCAATCGTGGGAAACATTGCAAAAGACGTTCCTCGGGCAAAGAAAATTCAAGGTCAATAATCTAATCCACGTATCTATATGAAATGGAGATTTAACAGTCCATTATTGACCGAGAGGGAAGTTATCATTCCCAATGGAACCATAGATACAAAATATCTCTATAAATACTGAAATTCTGGCCTATGCAGACAGCAGATGTCCTAACACATGTCAAGGCATTGTGCTACATAATCATTTAAACTCAGGGGCGCAACAGCAGGTTGATACCTTGAATATCAGAACTGCACAATCACATATGTCACAACATCTGATCCAACATGTCAGTCAAGAACAATAACAAAACTGTAAATTGCAGAATGTTAAATAAGACAATATGTGTTAACTCAGTTCGGTGCAATTCACCTACATCTGGAGGATACCAATCCAGGACGAAGACTTCCCTATCTGTAGACCTGTTACAAAGCTAAACTCCCCCATTTACAACTTCATACCTAACATCTACCCAATGAACATCTTTACCAAAGTTAAACTCAAACGTTTACAACCCTGATATAAGATACCCCACTCACATCCTAATCACAACATGTGATATCTCTGTCTTCTGCCAATACAGAACCTGTCGCAGTTTCTTGACCTCCAAGTTATCTTGGACTTGCTTCAAAGCTTCGTCCAAGAATAATATAACAACCATTACCTACAGGCTTCTAGTTGTGTCCTTGTACCTATGCCTTCCACCCTCCATCCCATAATACATAGTGGAGACTTACAACTCCTAAGAGAGTCAACGACTCTCAAAATCTAAACCCTTATTCAACACAAGAGAACTAGGTTACAAAGTTACAAGTGATACACAAAGTACTGTATTTTTAACCCTAAGTCTAAGTCTCCTTATATAGTCTTCTGTTGTCTTGGGCTTTTAATCTTTTCTCCTGTGATACCTTGATCCTCTCCTTGATTCTTGCAACACATTAAAATCTGTTAACTTGTTAAGTCAGTCAGGATGTCGAGACATTTCCTTTGACATCTTTTTCTTCTGCAGATTCTTCAAGTTTATCATCAGAATGTTTTAAAAAAATTTAGTCAAACATCAGGTGCTTTCAAATACCTCTTCCATAGCAGAAGAGAATGATATATCATAACTTACCAAACATAAATACAGTGTCTCTCACTTTACGTGAGCTGGCCCTTCCTCCCCACCATAAACACTACCAAACAAGGTCTTTCGCTGTCGCGGGAAAGCCCTAATCACCAGAAAACTTCTAACACTTCAAGTCATACCTATTAGCTAAGGGGTTACCACACATTCCTGTACTTTTTGACAAGTAAACAATGTAATTCAGAGGTTTTTTTTGTAGTAATTATGGAACTAGGGTGAGATCCATTATACATGTCTTAAGTGGCTTTTCTTTGAGTTTTGCTATTTGATTAATGTGAGTAAGTTGGATATGAGAGGCTATTTTTTTTACTAGTAATATTAAGGATGGATGGATACTAATTTACATTTGGATTTTGTTATTAGTGGATATTCATCGTGGTAAGAACTTTGGGCAACCTCCTGACATGTACTTTGGAAGTGGAGGAATAAGGAACAACACGATGAAAATTTTTGTAGACTTAGAATTCCGTGGCGACATGTTACTAAAATTGCTCATGAGTATTTTTTGGAAGCAAAGCTGCATGGTAGTAAAATAAAGTTAGCTTAAAAGACTAAGCAAATAAGGTGAACTCCTCCTCCTTCAGGTTGGGTGAGATTGAACACAAATGGAGCTAGTAAGAATGACTAGAAATCTGGATGTGGTGTTTTTTAAGAGGTTTTACTGGTGAATGACTTTAAGATTTCACAAGATATTTGGATTCTCGTAGTACATATATTGTTGAACTTTGGAGTGTGCTAGAAGGATTAAGATTAATAAAAGAGATTGGGCTTCGAGCTATTAAACTTCATATAGATTATAAAGTGGTTCTTAAAATCATCATGGATTCTAGACAAGGTAGTATAATTGGAATGCGATTGTTACAACAAATCCATCAATTGCTCAAACTAGAATGGGAGGTGCGGGTTTATCATAATTACCGCAAGTTGAATACTCATGCAAATACACTTACCAACACAAGGTGTGATATATGTCATAATTTGATGCTTTATGAGCGAGTTGGTGCTCAAATTTTTCTTATTTTACAAGTTGATTGTATTGGAATATGTACTTCTAAATTAATTGTTATTTAAAATTTTCTCTTGCCTTTTTTTAATTACATTTAAACATATGTTTTTTTTTTATAAGTTTAGAATTCAATTTTGTTTTGATTCATAAATTTTTAAAGTGGAGATGGGAGAAGCTAATAAACAATTAGACATTTTTTTACTTAACAAAATAATTAAACCTAAAAAGTTAAAAGAATTTTTTACAAAAATAACCAATTTTTTCAAAAAAATTCCCAAAATACTTCACGTTTCAAAATATTTCCCAAAGTACCCCATTTAGGGTTTCTGATTGCATGTAGGCGCCAAGTGAATTGGCGACCCTTTGTTAGGGCATGAGTGGTGTCACCAATTGGATTGGAGACACATCATGCAGTCTCCAATCCAATTGGCGGCTGGGTATTATACATATAAGAGAGTCGCCAATTCATCTGGAGATTGCTTTGAAAGTGAATTTTTTTTCTATAAATAGAGGTGTTTTGATCATTTAGTTCCACAACTCATCTCATATCTTTGTTCCACTGATAACATGTATCGTTGTCGGTGGGGAAAAGTCGTCTATTAGAGAGAGAAACCTCTGATGGACATGCTGTTTTGGAACATTCAGAGTTTCAATCAACTTAAGAGTGAGTTGAATCGGTGGTTAGAAGGAGACATTGGTGAATGGGGAAAATTTGAAGTATCGAAAGACTTGATCGGCTGCGTGGATGGGTTCGCATTAAGACTGACAAGGATGCGAGGGAAGTCATGTTTGAACCGAATGAAATTAGTTTGATTGTTGTAATCAGTTAGGAATGTTTTATGTTTCTTTTTCGTTATTTGTTTTATGTGTCGTATGTGTTATGTGTTGTTAGTTCGCGACATGTGTTGTTTGTTGTTAACATTGTTGTAACAAAGACTCATCAATATATGAAAATATTAGGTTACAACAACTGAAACGATAAGCTAAATCATGATGCAGACGTTACTTCGACATTGGGATAATATTTTCGGTTGTGTCCGGGCTGACGACATATACTACATAATCTTATCATTTTATTAGCCATATCCATTTCGGTTCTTATACACTTGCTGTTTGGGCGTCTCTTTTTTTTCTTCACATCTCATTGTTGTGTTAAACTATGTCACCTTGGTATGGAGGCCAATATTCTTCCATTGGTAGCACTGCGAAGCCTTCGTTATAGACATTCATAACATTAATCGCATTGTAAACATCAGATAGATGGCCATAAGCATCATGACGAGCATGTGAGCATGTGAGCATGCCGCAATGACATGTGATCAAGGTACACGAAATGCCTGGTACTTGCCACAATCACACCAACATCTGTTTAGTCTGACAACATAGGATAAATTGGATCTCCCCTTATTATGGTCAATTGTTACTTGTACACTGAATGTGTGCCTATGACAGTCAAACAATGTAACTACATGTGTGCTGGCTTTGATAGTATTCTCTTTCATCACTTTCATTATGCTTTCACTGAATACTTGACCCAACAATAACATTGCACTCCATCTTTCGCCTCTTGTTGTGAAAAATGATGTCAAACTATAATAGGTTGATCTCACCAAAGCGGTGATTGGAAGGTTCCTAATTTCTTTGAATACCCCGTTCATGGACTCCACAAGGTTTGTCGTCATGTGGCCCCAACAACATCCACCATCAAAAGCCGTTGTCCACTTTTCCAGTGGAATATTATCCAACCAGCTTCCTGTATCTGCATTTGACATCTTAATTTCGTTAAGGTAGTATTGAAATGTTGGTTGAGTTAGAGCATACCCGACATTCACAACTTTTTTGCGAAGGTTCTTGTCTTTGATTGCATGCATGAAGTTTTGTGCAATATGTCTAATGCAATATACATGGGTAGAAGGAGGATTATACCACCGGTTATCATGGTTATTGTAAGCACTCTCTATAGCAGCATGCTTGTCTGAAATCAAACAGAGATTGGCTTGTGGAGTGACATGTGTTCTGAGATTCTTAAGGAAGAAACTCCAAGCAGAAGCGGTCTCACCCTCAACCATAGAAAAAGGCTATGGGAAAGACATTATTGTTGCCATCTTGTGCAACAGCCATAAGCAAGGTGCCCTTGTATTTTCTGTAGAGCCATATTCCATCAATTTGAATAACAGGTTTGCAGAATGCAAAACCTTTTATGCATGGTTGAAACGACCAAAATAGACGGTGAAAAATAACATTTCCATCAACAATAGTTCCATCTGGCCTACATGTCGGCACTGTCTGCATGATTGCAGTAGTTCCCGGTGTGTATGTCTTTAGTGCTACCAAAGATCACGGTAATTCCTTGTACGAATCCTCCCAGTTGCCAAGTACCTGTTCAACAACCTCTGTCCTTGCAATCCACGCCTTCTTGTACGAGAGAGTATAATTATATCGTGTAATGATATGAGAGATTATTATACTCACCTTCACTGATGGATCCTTGTTAACAAGTGGCAAAATGTCTTGACATATCAATTTTGCGCTTAACTTTCGATGATCCTGAACAATATTTGTGGCAGTGCAACTGTGAAGTGGCTCCATGGAAGCTATCTTCCAAGGATCGCTTCTCTTTCTGTAAGACGCAGCAAGCCGAAACTTGCAAGGTGGATTACGACAAATAATGACATACCTTCTCGAATCAGTTCGGTGTACACTATAATCAACAGAGTTATCCATGTGATATTTTTCAATGGCTCGTACACAATCTTCCTTGGTACGAAACTTATCTCCCACTTTTAATTCATTCTCTGACCGTATATACAGGTTGTGAAACATATATGCAGATCTCTCATCGTCTTGCAAGTTCAAGTCTGTCATAAGTTGAGGCGGACAGTATACATGACCTGGAGGTATTGACACTTGTTTGTCATCTCCAACGTTGTTGTTCAACAGCTGATCGACCAGCGTCTCACTTCCTTCTTCTTCTTCATCAACGACGTTGACCTCCGGTTCAGTTTCACCT
Organism: Lathyrus tuberosus; assembly: GCA_022829125.1. NCBI lineage: Eukaryota > Viridiplantae > Streptophyta > Magnoliopsida > Fabales > Fabaceae > Lathyrus > Lathyrus tuberosus. The sequence goes on from JALAZF010000035.1 coordinate 888,120, forward strand.
GAATATTCTGTTTCGGTTTCATCTGAGTCTACACCTGTTGATTGATCGATGATCTGATACTGTTGAGATGGAATATTTTGTTGGATATACAACTCAATATAGTTGAAACCAGAATGTTCATGACTAACAAACATATTTTCAACATCTTCATCATCTCACAGTTTAAGTGGATAAAATTAACGTGGTTGGTTTTAAAAAAAACTGGCTTTTGATATATTATTTATGATATAGGACCAAACCCTAATTTTGATTCCAACCTTTCTTTGAAATGCAAGAAACTTGTGTTTCTATTGATTATGAATCGGACAATATCAGTGTTTTGAAAACCAAACCCAGTGTCATCGGAGACATATGTCTCTCTGTTGTAGTGGGCGTTAACAAAGTATCTCGGTGCAGATGACATAGTAAAAACACTTGTTAGAGACTTACTAATTTTGGTTGTTTTGGTTTCTATCTATGTCTGCATGCATGGGAACATATAAATATGCATGGGACACTTAATGAGCTCGCCACATGAATTGGCGACATGGTACAATGTGGGAAAGGGAGTCGCCAACTCACATGGAGACAAGGTACAGTCTAAGCACACTGTGTCGCCATGTGGGTGTCAGCATGTTATGCATGCATGCGACATGTTCAGCTACATGCACAACTAGGTTACAGGTTCTCAGGTGTCTCCAATTGGACTGGCGACCCTTTGTAAGGAATGCGTGCAGTCGCCAATTCATGTGGCGACATGGTACAATGCATAATGTTCACATGTTACTCCTATTTCACTATATAAGGAAGCTATAGGCATGGAGTCATACATCATCTGATTCATAATTGTTGCAGAGAAATAATATAAAGTCTAGAGTGTCAGTAATATCAAGTATAGAGTATCAATTATAATGGCTTTGTTGACAATGGGTGAAACTCATAGAGGCACTGTCGCAAATATCGAGAATTATGTAAGTGCTAATTTTTAATGTCTCCGTTAATTTTTATTGTCTATGTTAATTTTTAATGTCTCCGTTAATTTTTAATGTCTCTATTAATTTTGTTTTTAAATTGACAATTATGTAGGATGTCTCTAAGTTTCGTCCTCGTTCCCATGAATACGTTGCACCAGACGAACTAATTAAATCATATATTGAGTTCGCCGATTTCGGACATGTAAGCAAAATCATGTCTTACTCGGTTGATACAAAGTTTATACTAGCTTTGCAAGAGAGATGGCGCCCAGGGACACGCACCTTCTTTTTTCCAACCGGTGAATGTACCGTGACCTTAGAGGACGTGTACATGTTACTCGGTTTGCGTATTGATGGTAAGGCGGTCAATGGACCCAACAAAATTACCAATCCACTAACCATCCAAACATGCCAAACACCCAACCACAATACCAAGAGCGTCCCCTATACCAACCCCAACACACTGACTACTATCAAGAAACCCAATATGGCTATGCCCTGAACACAACATCAAGATATAGCCAAAATGAGGGTACATCATACATTAACCATAACGCCCAAACATTTTTCCATAGCCAAAACGCTCAGACACCATACACTAGCCTACACACTCAAACATCCCAACAACCTTATGACTTTCAAACACCATTACCATTTCAACCTTTCACCAACGAATCTTTCACACAAATGTCCCCTTTCAATCATCCAGGTCATACGCCAATGACCCCTTCATCACATCTGAACTACTCTGGCATGGGTCACACGCTCAGTTTCAACACACAAGACCTCATGAAAATGCAAGAAATTCTTATGGAACCATCTGAGAATGTTCTTGAGACTTCAACTCCTCAAACACCCGGTGTGAATCAACAACGAGTGTAACGAGTGAGGGTGCCTAGGGAATGTGGAACCGGTGGCCGGTATGACCAACCCGGTTGCCAACATTAATTTATGTAATAGTATTTTTAATTAATGATAGTGTTCTTTATTTTTGGTAAAAATTTTACAGAATGTAATAGTATTTTTAATTAATGATAGTGTTCTTTATTTCAATCCAATTGACGACTCCACTCATGCCCTAACAAAGAGTCGCCACTTGATATGACGCCTACATGCAATCAGTACCTCAAACTGAGGTACTTTAGAAAATAATTTGAAATGTGGGGCATTTTGAGAATTTTCTTAAAAATGTGGGTTATTTTGGTAAAAAATTGAAGTTAAAATCCCTTTTTAATCATAAAGTAATATATCATCCTTCGATTGCCTAAAACTATTGTCACCGTTGGATTGATCAAGCCATCCCTTAATCCCATATAAATTCCATCCTTACAGTTTTTCAGCCCTCACCAAACACTAGGGTTTTTGCGGTAGCTGTTCATTCGTGCCCCTCTTCCCTTCCATAGCTGCGCATTGCAGTTTTTCTTCCGTTTCTTAATCATGGCAACTCAAATGAGCAAAAAGCGAAAAGTTAGTGTCACGATTCGTTAATCGTATTCGAATTCATCTCTGTTAGAAATTCTTAATTTGATTTGATTTGTGTTGCAGTTCGTCGCAGACGGAGTTTTTTTCGCTGAATTGAATGAAGTTTTGACCAGAGAGTTGGCTGAGGATGGTTATTCAGGTGTTGAGGTTAGGGTTACCCCGATGCGCACTGAAATCATCATCAGAGCTACTCGTACCCAAGCTGTTCTTGGTAAGTGGTTTCGTCAATACTCGAATTTTAACTGATTTGGTTGAATCTGAATATATGATAATGATTATAAATTTTTATTTTGGGTTTTATGTATGCTATATGATAATGTTATAAATGGATTTATGATTTCTGTTTTTTGTTATACATGATATGATTTTTGTGTAATATTGCGTTTTAATCTTGTTATATATGACAATGTTTATGGTTTTTGTTGTTTGATTATGGAATGTTATGATATTTAGGTGAGAAAGGAAGGAGGATTAGAGAACTTACCTCAGTGGTACAGAAGAGGTTTAAGTTTCCCGAGAACAGCGTGGAGCTTTATGCTGAGAAGGTTAACAACAGAGGACTTTGTGCCATTGCTCAGGCTGAATCTCTTCGTTACAAACTCCTTGGTGGTCTTGCTGTCCGCAGGTACATACCGAGTATATTATGTGCTTATAATTACGGATTTGTTTATGAAATGAATCTCTAAGTGCTATATATTGATATACTATGGCAATTTGATTATTGAAAGAGCCTATGTTCTATACTTGAATTCCAAAACAGAACATGGAGAAGCTATTGGAACTCTGAATTTATTCCCTCTATTTATGAATTGGTACCACCATATTTGATTATGTTTGCCATGGTGGAATGCTGGTTGATATTATGCTATGATTTATCTAATAGTGGAAACCCATAATTTATGCTGTAAGCTGCAGCCAGTTGAGCCTTTCTAATTAAAGGCAAAGGCAGTATATAATAAAGGACTCGTGTTTCTTTGATTTTGTAATTTTGACGGAGTACTTATGAGATTAAATTGCGTTCTGCATCTTTCTTTTGGACTATAATAAGTCTTTAGCTTGATTTAAACTAGTCTTCCTTACGGTGGAGTTTAAACTCACTTGGGTGTTGATCTCATCTACGTGTGACCATGGTTGTCAAAATCGGGATCCCACTAAAGATCGTTCGAGTATAGAAAAATCGTAAATCGTAGGATCGTAATCAGGATCGTAAGATCCCACATAATAGATAAAGTTAAATAAATAAATAAATAAATAAATAAATAGAAAAAAAAAACATGATTAAAAAACATAAGTAAAAGAATATTCTTCTAAAAAAACATAATTTTTCAACCCCAAACATAAACTAAAAACATAATCATTTTAAACATGATTAAAAAACTAAAAAACCAAAGATGAATTGAAATATTAGAGGTGGTAATAGTTGAAAAAAGTAATTTAAATTTATGAAAGGGATAAAAAAAAAGGGAGGAATTGATTCATATTTAATGAATATTAAATGATTATAAATTTTCATATTTCCAATACGTACTAAACAAAAAAGCAACTGTTCCCAAAACAACTTTCGGCGCTGCTGCTAAACCTAATTTCAAAGAGAACCAAGTCAAAACTTGGCCAAACGGGTCGGTTTAAGTGATGTGAATCCGGGTCAAAGGTTCAAACAGGTCATATTTTGGCCAAACCGAAACGAAATAGATCGCAGATTTCATGCGTTTACGATCTTCCTCGGCGCGCCAACCGCTCTCCCATATCCAGCGATCTTTGCACCGATCCGACTCGCTGGCCGGTTGAGGAAGCGCAAAATCGTACGATCTCAGGAGTTAACGCGCGCTCCTGACAACCATGCGTGTGACAACTTGATACTTTGATTGAATATTAGGCAGGCCACTTACCATTTTTTAGCATGGTTTTCTCTTGTTCAAATTTCAAAACATTACAGACCTTTTCCTCATAACATGTTGTCTGCTTGCTGTTTGACCTCTGTTGTTCAATGACTATTGTTTATCTTTTTATTACTATGTTGTTCGTTGACTAATTTTATTGCACTAAATTTCCATTAGCTTTAACATAATCTAATATCAAATGGCACAATTACTCTCCAACTATTGTTTCATGGTGGTGGCATACTTTTTGGGGAATGTATGTGCTAGGTCCAAAATCATAAATCTGTCTTTCTATAACAGACACATTTCCATTTTTCTGTGACCGGTTTTATTTCTTAAATGAAACAACTATACTATTTGTATGTTTGCGATAACACAATAAACTGTATTGTTATCTATTTGTTTCAGGGCTTGCTATGGTGTTTTGAGATTCGTCATGGAGAGTGGTGCCAAGGGTTGCGAGGTTTGTTATACTTTAACTACTCTAAACTCTACTCTTGTTTGTTATGTTGCTTTCTATAATGACTGGTTGTAATTGTTGTTTCATTTGAGTAGGTTATTGTCAGTGGAAAATTAAGAGCCCAAAGAGCCAAATCCATGAAGTTCAAGGATGGTTACATGATTTCTTCTGGACAGCCAGTCAAGGACTACATTGACTCTGCAGTGAGACATGTGCTCCTTAGACAGGTTTGCTTATGATCTATATACCTGATTGATTTTCTTGTGCCGTGCTGATAACATTTGAAGTTATCATTTGCTTATATTACTTATTGTGATGCAGGGTGTTCTTGGTATCAAGGTAAAGATCATGCTTGATTGGGATCCTAAAGGTAAACAAGGTCCTAAAACTCCCCTCCCTGATATTGTCACCATTCACACTCCAAAGGAAGAGGAAGAGTATACCCGGCCTGCTGCTGTTGTGGCAAATGATATTGAGGTCCCTGTCCCAGTTCCTGTTGCTTAAAAATGTTTTGATTGCTTTGAAGTTTTTAATTAGCTAAGCACATGGTTTGACTCTTGTTATATTCATTGTGTCAAAGACTCGTCTCCCAAATTTTGTAGTTTCAGACTTTTTTAAGAAATTGTTATACTCAGTTGCAAGTATTTTAAGCATTGATTGTTCTTTTTTAATACCCATGTCTTAAAACAACGCATCTATTAATTTTTTCTTGAGCTAATAATTAGCATTTTAATTTAATTTACAAATTAGGTATATGGTGTACTAAAAAAACTAGTGTGCTTGAATATTGATGCTAGAATGTGGTTTGCTTTACCATAATTTCCAAACATTTAGGGCAAAGTTTTGCTTCCATCTGTTACCTATGACTATCTTAATTTTATCAAATTCCAAGTTTGTGTGCTGCACAATTGCATCTCCTGGTTTTTTTGATAGCTCGACGGATTAATTTTTTAGTAGCTACAGGGAGGTTTGTGCATAATTTTCATTCTGCTCAATGCTTCATTTGTAAATGGCTAACTTCCTTCTATTCTTGCAATACGGGTTGGGTGCAATAGGTTTGACCATCTAAATACGTTACCAACTTGTTTTGCTCAGTTTTTGATTTCTTTAAAGTTGGCATCCCAGCATTACCAGTTACTAGTCTCGACCAAAAAAGGTTATATGTATTCGCCGAAGGCCTTGCACAATATCTGCACCAAAGAAGCTTCAAAAAACATAATCTAGTGCAAATTACCAATAACAAGGCCTTGAGTAATGCAATTGTTCATCGTATTGTTTGTTCATGTTGTTTGCAAACTAAAATGTTCAAATGATAGTATAGAAATTATACATAGCAATGAAGATTATAAATTAATGATTGAAAATCTTACATAGAACATATTTTGAATATACCACACAATATTTATAGCTTAGGCCTGTAAGTGTATAACATTTTACTGGATTATTATAGTTTTGGCCATCTCACTAAGAAGTTTGATTTTTTCTACATCTCCATTTTGTTGTGGAGTTATAGGATATAATAAATTATGGGAAATACCATTTTGTTCAAATTTTTTTTCCATATTCTTCACCACAATCACTTTTAATTCTAATAGTTGTAATTTTAAAATCTTTTTAAACTCACTTGTGTACAAAATTCTCAGAACAGATAATTTCGCCCATGTCCATCCGCTATACGTATCAACAATGACTAGTTCGTACTTTTTACTAGGTCATACTTTTTACTATTGACTCAAATCGTGAGGAGGAATCAATGTTTTTAAAATGAAAAGAAATATTCGTAAGTTTCTCTTTTTGACACGTCTTAAAAACATGGTGTCATTTAACCTAGACAATACTATTTTTATCCACCATGGTAAAGTTGAATTTTTAAACATTGATATAATATTTAAAATATTGAGATCAAAGAAGGAAAATTTGTTACATAAGATTTTATCATTTTTAAAATTTGAAACCATTAATTTTTTTCAACCATCATCTTAGTATTTCATTATTTATAAAATTTGATTACTCCATCATCTTCATCTTCCATCATCCTTAAAGACTCAGAATCATCTTCCATAATCTTTAAAAATTCAAATTCGTCTGTTATCTTCATCTTCCATCATTTTTAAAAATCCAGATTCACCAATCATCTTCATTTTTCATTATCTTTAAAAATTCAGATTCCTAATCATCTTCATCTTCCACCACCATTTTTATCTCTAGAATCTAAAACAATGACTTTATATACAAGTTTAACAAATTTGAAAAAAATAATTCAGATTTAATTTTTTTTCATTATATATATATATATATATATATATATATATATATATATATATATATATATATATATATATATATATATATATATATAGGGATTAATTGCTATGCACTGACAGTGTAAAAAATTTTACACTGTCAATTCATCACCATCATCCGTTTGTATGACTTTATAAGTTTTTAAAATAAAAGTCAAACCACTTTTAACATCTAACGGCTATAATTTACTGACAGTGTAAAACTTCTTTACACTGTCAGTGTATTTCAACTAAATCCATATATATATATATATATTGCGTTAAAATCTCTTCTCTTTGAATCAAAAGATTTTCTATCTTAAATTAAAAAAAAAAAACAAAAGCAGATCTAAAATTGATTTTTTTTCTCTTCCCAAGTATTATAGGCTTGAAATTGAAAAATAAACTCTGGATTATAGAACTAAAATTGAAAAAAAAAAATTACATATTTGAAATTGAAAAGTGCATGCATGTGTGTTGGAAAAAAATCTTAGTTTAATGTAGAATTTACAGAAAGAATAATAATAATTGTTACTTAGTTTAAAATGAAATTTGAAGAAAGAAGAAGAAGATACAGCAAGATTAAAGAGAAAAAATGAAATGAAAAGAGAGAAAATCAATTTCCACTTTTTGCATATTGTGAATCCCAAAACAGAAAAAGAAGAAAAAATTGTAAAAATCTGTGTACTTTGTATCATTTTCATGTGACTCTCTCGACATACATCTATCTATCTATAGAATATTCTCCAGAAAAATGTCTATAAAATTATAAATTAAGATATGGATAGAGGCGCTAGAGTAATGCATAAAAATAATACAAACAAAGACTGAAAAGATAAACCCTAATAGAAGGAATCTTGAAAACAGGCACACCTTAAACGTGAGGTTTGAGTGTTCTTAAATAGCAATCAAATTATAAGTTTTTTCGATGGATAATAACAACTCTGATTTCGTCCAGAATTATAGACGATAGATTTGATTTTCCTTATAAAAGTCTTCAACTAAAAATATGATTTGTTATTAATTCAAATTGAAATTGAAATTTCTACTTAAATTGATTTGATCTTCAAACAATTGTCAAACAAATCACACAAACATTGATAAACAATTTGTAAAAAATCAGATTGAAATCCAATAAGAATATTCACACCTAACAACATTCATCATGGTCTGTTGGCAAAGGCCAGATATTGTATTGTACGCATGCTAGAACATCATATTCCACACGTTGCACCAAAACATAAAAAACAGTTCTCTTCATCTAAATCTTTTTTGTAAAATAAATCTTGGATTGAATTTGAACAAAATCTTCCTTTAAAGCAAATCCAATCAAATTTTATTTGACTAAATCAAATCCAAATCTTTTAATTAAATCATATCAACCATATTCACGATTTAATAAAACCGTTTCCTAATTAAATTAGTTTGGATTAACAAACTTTTTTCAAAAACAAACTTTTGCATCTTTCAAAGAAATTAACACCACAACAATTCTGAAGATAATCAAAACATAATTCTTACGCAAAGATGTCACACAACATATACTGAACATCTTGCTTACAACCAAGTTCTTTTATCAAGCACGTTAGCAGAAATTAGGACTGAACAAATCTTCTTAGAAATAAACACAATCACAATTAGATTTCTTTATAAAATCTGGCTAACATGTCAGATACTGGATCATCGTGTTTCACATGTTGCCTTTGCATAAAATACATCTTATACATATGTTATTTTACTTAATGCAGTTAATCAAAAGAAACAACACTTTTTAATAGAGTGAGTAACTCAGCCTCTCTGAAGACACAAGAAGGTATCTAGTTTAGTGATTTGGTAGTCCAAAGTTCCAATATATACCTCTTTTAAGTCCTTTGCAGGAGCGACAAACTCTATGTTATATTGTATGCTTATGTTTTATCAAAAAAGTTTTCAAAAATCTAATTCATTTTTTTTTGTGTTTTTGTCACATTTAGAGTATGTTTGGAGTAGTAGGGGTGTGCATGGTTGGTTATTTTGAGAAACCAAACCATAACCATTTTCAAACCATTTAAATGGTTTGGATTTATAACCAAAACCACATTTTAATCAAAACCGGTTATAAAACCAGTTATAAATTTGGTTATGGTTATATAACCGGATTTTTTTTTAAAAATCCAGTTTTAAAAAAAATATTAAAAAAAAAAATATATTTTTTAATTTTAAAAATTAAAAAATTTGGATTTTGGATAATAACCGGATTATAACCGAATCCAAAAAAATTTAACCGGTTAATAACCATTTAATTATATCCGGATTATATAAATGGATAACCAAAACCATTAAACACTAAACCGGTTAATAACCATTCAATTATATCCGGATATTTAAAACAGATTTGGATTTGGTTATGGATTTGGGCATCACAACCGGATATTTTGCACACCCCTATGGATTAGTGGTATGAGATAGAATAAAATGGAGTGGAGTGGTAACTAATGAGATTCCATTGTTTGGATATGAAAATAATTGATGGAATGTAATGGAACATAATAGAATCCATTCCATCCCATTCCATCCAAATCCCCATTTTTTATTCCATCCAATTTTGGATGTATGTGTTGGAATGAGATATTTTTAATAAGATAACCAAACAATAGAATGAGATCTATATTCCATCTCGCTCCGTTCCATTCCGCTCCGCCCTGTTCCGTTATTTTCCATCAATTCAAACATAGCCGTAATGTCAAGTACCAACACAATAGAAAATATATTCAACAAGTTTATGAAATTTGAATATCTTCGACAGAAGTCCCTCATGACAAATGAGTCTTCACGCTTTCGACTCCAACACAAATACTTTTTAAAATGTTGCATTTTAGTCTCAAAGATATCAAAATTATATTCTAAATACTATAAGTATGGTTAATATGACTTTGAATGTCCTTGTTTTAATCTTGCATAAATTCAATATGGGTCTCAAATACATCATTATACTTTGTCAACTCGTCGACATGTGTTGTTGCCACATTCTTTTATACAATTTATAAATGAATGAATAATAAATATGTAAGCTAACTCATAATTATGAAGTTTTCACTTCACTTTAACTGACTATCCAACTCCATTTTTTCACAATTGCAATCTAATTTTAAATGGACACCCACATTTTTAACATTTTTCACATGATATTGTAGTTGAACTTTCCACAAACTTCTTATTTTTCACCCACTTATTTCACACCCCAATTCTAATTTTTCCTATCTTATTTTTTCTCCCTCTTGACATCTCATCTTGTAATAATCACCATATTATGGTTTGAATATTCATTTCTCTATCGACTATATGTAAATCTTTTCTTGTGCATTTTTTTATATGTTATAAATGCTTTAATCAATTCTTTACATAATAGATTGTTCCATTGTTTGCATTTCATATGAAAAAAAAAAGATTCTTCATTAAATAAAAAAAAACTGAAACTAATATAAACGAGCAAATTTCTATTTTTAAGAACAAAAGTAAAAAAAAAAATTCCTAAAAAGATGTATTTGAAATTAGTAATCATATTTTGAGGGATATATAGCAAAAAAAGAGAGTATGAAAACCAATTTTCATCACCGATTGCCTGTATTTGGGCTGGACTAATTATCCCATCTGCCCATGACCCGAAACCCAAACCCCAAAACTAGGGTTTACTGCCAGTCTCATTCGGCGTGTATGCATTGCAAAATCCTCTTTTATAAGTATCGCAATGTTTCAATTTCATAGAACAAACCCTAAATCACTGATAAAACTCTGCACGTTTTCTAACTACTAGCTTCTTCCTCTTTATTTTGTTCATTCTTATTAAGTTAATATTCATATTCTTCAAAGAGATTCATGTTTCTAACCATCAATGTATATTCTGAATAATATTTTTTTTTGGTATAAATTATGTTTTCTCATTTCGTCATCTTTAAAGCAGATCGGCTTTTTTGTGCCATGTTTGTGTCGGAAGATGACTAAATTATATTAAGTCCTCTACATGTTGTTAATACTCATGAAATCCTTTTGTATTCATGAGATTACATTAGGGGATACATTTCAATTTAGTGCTATATGTCATGGATTCTGCTTTAGCTTATAGTTTGGTCATTTACAAAGCAAATTGGATCTCTCATGTGCCAAGTTTGTGTCGGAATTTGACTAAATCAATTTATGGCCTCTGTTTCTTCATGACTCATGGATTTTTATTCTGTTTATTCATGGGGTAATGTTGAGGGATATAATACATGTTTATTGCTATTCTCTAATTATTTGATTTTCTATCTCAAATTCTTATGAGTTGTTTTTCAGTATGTTTTCCGAGCTTTTTGGTTCTTTACGAATTAATTTCATTCTTTTTGATGATAATTCCTTTGTTAAGGGTGACGTAAAAATTTGAAAAAAAAGATTTATTTTTTGGGATATAAAGTATATAGGGGCCCGTCAAAATGGTTATAAACCAATTAGATTAATAGCATCTGTTTTAATCTGAACCAAAACCTAAAACGAGTAACATTGGTTTCATATATCCAGTAATGAAATATAGGTGACTGTCCACAACTACATATGGTTTACTAAACTCCAGCACAACTAACATAGAATTAGATTCCAACTAAAATCTCTCATCTCATAATGGTGATTAATAGCATGTTCCTTGGCTATAGTATGATTAATAGCATGTTCCTTGAATAAAAGCATTTTTCTGACCAAGATTATAGGCAAAACTTCCCAAATGCTCACTCAAATGGTTCCTAAAAATCCCCTTGTATGGTTCCTTAAAATTCCCTTACCTTAAGGGGGAGTACCAGTCGATAAGTGATTTGACTTTGACTTTGAAATTTTTAAGAAAAAAAAGTCATGTTTCAAAGAACTCACCGTTTTGAGGTTAAGAGTTCCTACCTAAGAAGTTAAAGAACTAAAGGAGGAACAAGTAGACTTCCAAGGCTTGATTCAAGCTTGAAACCGAGCTAGATTTCTAGCCTCCCATATGCCATGAACACTACTGATGACAGTAACAATTATATCAACATTAACTTTCAGAACTCTATAGCAATCATTTAAACATCTTATGGAAGGGCCACTGTTGGACATCTTAGCTAACTAATTCCGAACATTATTCGTGCACCTCCGTTCTTGATGTGTGTTTTCTGGCCACTGTCACAAGCTTTAGCTTTTGTGTCAGATCAATTTTGATTTAGTCATATTTCAAAAGGAACACTAATTTTTCAAACATCATGAGTAATTTTTCAAACATCATGAGTTTGGTTTTGTAGTGACGCTGTAAGGGGACGCCATGATGGTTGGTTGGTGGTGACGCATTGAGGGAGTGAGGCTTTGAAGGAGATGGCGGAGATGGAGAGGCTTGAGTTAAGGTGTGAGCATATGAGTGTTACTAACTTAGATTAGGGCTACGGATTTCACACATTTTCCTAGAACACATTCAACCATTTCGTAGCCCTTAATCTAAGTTAGTAACACTCACATGCTCACACCTCAACTCAAGGTTCTCCATCTTCGCCGCCTCCTTCATTCACCTTACAAAAAGGATCGGAGAGAGTAATAACTTCACACATTCTCCTAGAACACATTCAACCATTTCGTAGCCCTAATCTAAGTTAGTAACACTCACATGATCACACCTCAACTCAAGCCTCTCCATCTCCGCCGCCTCCTTCAATGCCTCCCTCCATCATTGCGTCACCACCAACTAACCATTACAGTGTTCCCTTACAGCGTCATTACAAACATCTCTGTCATCACCATTAAAAACGTAGTATCTCTCTAGATCTTTCTTTAGGATTTTTTTTCATATAGAGAAGTTAACATTCTCTAGGGATTTAGAGAGCCCTTTTTAGAGAGATAAAGACTTCAAGACTAATCCTGTCATCCCTGTCTTAGTATTAGTAGCGACTCTACGACTATTAGATAGACTAATAAATAAGTCCTTCTATGATACGCATCCGGCTTCTCTCCCGCCTTGCATTATTGTGGTAGTTAGGCTTTGAACTGAACATCTAATTGGTGGGCTTAGTTAAGTGCGGCTTGGCCTCATAACGTGTTGTTGATCCTAAATGACTGAGCTCTTCTTAATAAAAAAAAGAAGCAATCGGCAGTTCCACAAGATGATCTGATCTTTGAGTTAGGGTCCTTCGTTTGAATGAGGCTTTGAGGCTTATGGATCATGGCATATGTTCCAAGTTAATAAGTTTCGTTCTCCCCGGTAATGAAGGATAGGAATATCAATCAACAGGCAAGAGTGAAAGGTTCTTAGAAGGCTAGCCTTTGACCTTTGGAGAACTAATGGTACTGGACTGATAGCGGGGACTCTAATAGTTGACTATTAGGATTACCTCTTCTTTGTCCTTATCTTAGGGTTTACTAAGAGGGATATGTGGTACCCTTCCTCAAAGCCTATTCTCAAGCAGCGGATAAGATAAGAGCGGATTCGAGAACAGGCAGCCAGGAAGAAGAGGCCCTCGAGAGACCTTCCCAGTTAGTCAATTAAGGCTTCCCACTAGGTTGGTATGATCTTCTTAAAAAGATACAAAGGAAAGATTCAACAGGGATTTGAGCTTGCTTTTCTGATTCTACAGGCAAGCGGGAAGGTCAAGTGGGTTTTGTTATATACACAATGTCATGGATGGATTTAATAAGGGTTAAATATACAAAACCCCCCTGCAATGTTAGCGAATTCTCATTTTAGCCCCTGTAAATTTTTTTTTTAAACACCCCCTCGTAATATCCAGATTCCCTCACTTAGCCCCCTGGCTGCCACATGGCAGCAAAGATTCCTTTCTCTTTGTTTGCGTGGCAGCCAGGTGACATTTTTAATATTATTTTATTATTTTATTATTATTATTATTTTTTAATTAATTTATTATTTATTTTTATTTTATTTTATTTATTTATTATTATTATTATTATTATTATTTTTTTTTTTTAATTTTTTTTTTAAGAGGGGGTGTTTAAAAAAAAAAAATTTACAGGGGCTAAAATGAGAATTCGCTAACATTGCAGGCGGGTTTTGTATATTTAACCCTAATTTTTATTATTTTTTTCTTTTTTTTTTTATTTCTTTTTCGCCTTGCAACCGATGTAAAAACATACATTTTAAGAAAGATAGCATACATTTTACATCGGGCCAGAAAGGAAACCGATGTAAAAAAAAAAACATTTTACATCGGGCCAGAAAGGCAACCGATGTAAAAACATACATTTTACATCGGACTTAATAGTCAACCGATGTAGTAGATGTATTTCACATCAGACTTAATAGTCAACCGATGTAGTAGATGTATTTTTCACATCGGACTATGGCCCGATG